>LPNX010567659.1:342567-456732 GCA_001517045.1 Pseudotsuga menziesii
TATTTGTCAATTATTCTTTGATGATTTTGATTCCTAGTTCCTAGATCATGTGCAAGAATTAATAGCTTTAGATGTGGAAACTGTTGTTGAATCTGAAGGAGCAGTTTCCATGTAGCATCCTCTAGTTGCATGTTGTGCCACTGAATTGAGACCTCTGTGATGGACCGAGAGCGAAGCTGACAAGTGCACTTATTGAGGATGGCTGCTGGATATGAAATGGTGGATCCTTCATTATCCCATTCTGGTAAAACAATTTGTGCTTTGATGTTGGTGCCAATCACTTGCTGAATGCGAAAAGAAGGAGGAAGTGCCAATTTATAAGCAACAGATCCAATCTTCTGAAGAACTGTATATGGATGAGAGATATTTGTAGTGAGCGTTTGATTCCTATTGAGTTTCAAGGAGGATTGCTTGTAAGGATGTAGATGAAGAAAAGTGTGCTCAGAATAGTGCTGATCAGCTTGGTGTTTCATCTGGGTTCTGGCCATGTGAAGATTGTCCTACAGAAGGTGAATAATTTGATGTCGGTTTCGAAGAACCATGTCAATGGCCTGAACTGATGAACTACTGGGGGTGTATGGAAGGAGTACTGGAGGTGTGTGACCATAAACTACTTCATATGGAGTCATTTGAGATGCAGCATGGTAGGAAGTATTGTACCACCATTTAGCGAGAAGGATCCACTATGCCCATAGATGTTGTTCTTCAGAGGTGAAACAACAAAGATAAGTTTCCCAATAGTTGTTGAGGACTTCATTCAGACCATCTATTGGTGGGTGATAAACTGAACTCATATTCAGTTTGGTGTCAGTAAGGAGAAAATGACTTGTGAAAGGTGCGTTGCGGTCTGAGACAATGGAAGAAGGGATTCCATGAAGAAGGAATATCTTGTCCATGAAAATTTGTGTGATTGAGGAGGTGGTATATGGAGGTCTGAGAGCACAAAAATGACGATATTTGGAGAGCCGATCAACCACAACCAAGATTATGGTCTTCCCTCCATATATAGGGATCCCTTGAATGAAATCCATCGAAATATATGTCCAAATACTTGTAGGGATGGGAAAAGGTTCAAGCAATCCAGAAAGGAGTGTAGTTTCACCTTGGTGGCGTTGACAAGGAGCACATTTGGAAACCATCTCTTGAATTTCTCGTTTTGTTCCCTTCCAAAAGAAGTGACATCGTGCCCTCTCATATGTTTTCATGAACCTAGAGTGCCATGCCGATGGAGAAGCATGGAGTTCATAAAGGACTACATGTTTAATATCTGTGCTCCAAGGAAGCACTAGACGACCCTTGTATCTCAGAGAAGAGCCATCCCAAAAGAAATGCGGTACCACAGAAGGGTTACTGGCCAACGGTTGGATGATTTCAGATAATGAGGAGTCATTGACATATCCTTGCTGAACAGAGTGTAACCAAGTTGGAATAGGTAGAGAAATAACTGAAAGAGAAACATGGGCATCAAATGTGTGGAAAATAGCATCCACCACAAGATTGTCCCGAGCCTTCTTATAGTCATAATCCCTGATTTTGCTAACCCATTTCTGTTGTGTTGGGGATGAGACCTATTTTTCCACAAAATATTTCAAACTCTGGTGATCCGTCTTGATGCCGAAAGGATTCTCTAAGAGGGATGGCCACCACTTTTGTACTATGTGCAAAATAGTCATCATTTCCTTCTCATATGTAGAGGTGGATAAATTATTTCCAGAAAGGGATTTGTCGGTGAATGCAATGGGATGTTCATCTTGAAAGAGGACAAACCCAAGTCCATTGTTGTAATCATCACTCTCAAGAGTGAAGAGCTTGGAAAAATCAGGCATCTGAAGGGTGCATCAGAATGAAATATCCAAGGGAGTAGTTGAGACCGCTAAAGGTTGCATCTAAATGAAATGAAGCTGAGCGATGACACCATGTGAATTCGTCTTAAGGAGATTTTCCATGCAATGGGAACTAATGATGCTGAGAGAACCTGGTTGTAATCCATTGAATGTGTGTTTGTTCCTATTGACTGAAAATTGCATCCACAGTTCAACAAAATCCCATAAGATGGGTCCAAGTGTGCGTAACCATTGAGTTCCCAAAATCACATCACATCCTCCTAGAGGCATGAAAAACATGTTAGAGCGCAAGTTATAATCTCCAATAGAGATACACACATTGCGACACTTTGATTTGCAAGGTAAGGTGCTCCCATTAGCAACTATGACTTGAAAGATGGAGCAAGGATGGACAAAACTATCAACTTGTTTGGCAATTTGAGGGTCAATGAAGTTATGGGTGCTACCAGAATTAATGAGTATTGTAAGAGGAACCTTCTTGAAGAAACCCTTGAAATGCATGGTTTGTGGGGTGGTGACTCCGGCTAATGCATGGAGAGATATCTCTGGGTGTTCATCATGAGAATGAGGGTCAACAGGCGACTGCTGAATGTTGACTTGATCGTCTACTGGATCCTGAGTAGCCTCACAAATTTCAAGTGCAAGTGGAAACCACATCCAAGAGATAGGGCTTTTGTTCAGTGCATTGATGTCCCCAGGTGAATTTCCCATCGCAATTATAACAAAGTCCTTTTTCCCTACATGCCCGCATCTCAGCTTTAGACAAATGCTTGATAGGAGTGGGTCTAGGAGTTGGAGGGATTGGACGTCTTTGCGAAACCATATTGCTAAATGGAACAAAAGTGGATTTGGGGTGTTGCTGAGCCTTGATCTTGTCCTCTGTCAACTTAGCCAACCCTAGGATTTCCATCATTGTGTTGGGACAGAACATGTTAACCTCAGATCGAATTGTATCCTGAAGACCACTGATAAAACAACTCTTGTAGAATGCATCAGAAAATCCTTCTATGTGCTTGATTAATCTCTCAAATTCTGTCTGATAATCTCTCATAGTGCCAGTCAGGCAAAGTTTGGTGAGTGCTCCTGTGAATTCATCAAAACCACTAGGTCCAAATCAGTGCAAAAGGAGTTGGCAAAAATCTGTCCATTGGGGCTCTTCATGATCCTTGATGTACCAACAGAACCATTGAAGGGCTTCACGTTCCAAATGAAATGATGCAAGTGGGACTTTGGTGACATCAAAAGTGTTATGCATATTAAAGTATTGTTCTGCCTTGTGTATCCATCCACTTGGATCATCACCATTGAAGCGAGGGAATTCAATCTTCGACGCACAAAAGTTGCTGGAAGCAGAGAACGCAGTGCCGACAGAAGACTCAGGCTGTTGCTGATTGCTCATGGCTGAATACTGAAGATAGAGGTCGAGAAATATTTGATCCAAATCTTCAAGTTTGGTCTTGAGGGTGACAAGGTCTTCTTCCATTTATCTATTTGCTCCTGTGCAGGTGACAACCATAAGCATGATTTTTTTTTTTAATTGGAAATGGGTGGAAAAACAAAAACAAAGAGGGTTTTAGAAAAGGAAAATTTTGAGTTGGGAAAAACGCGAGTGGGTAACTAGGTTGTGGACACTTTTTGAGGGACAAGGAAACAAAAAATGTGAAATTCAGAAGCAGGGTGAAAAAAGGAGATGGAATTTCGAGTTTCAAGAAGTGGACTTGGGATAGGGTCCTCAACGAATGAAATATGTAGAATGGAATGACAGGGGTTACAGTGAATTTTCAAGGGAAATGGAGCTAAATCAAGGAATATATGGCTGAAAAACATTTTTATTTTTATTTTTCTTGAAGAAATGATTTGTGGCGGTGCTAGAAAGCTGTGCTTTATCAACTTGAATTGGAGTAAATGATTTGTGATAAGTATGGAATTCTGCGTGTTATCAACTGTAAATAGATATGGACCCCAGGTATACTCGGATTCCTAATGGTTCAAAGGTAGTCACTCGACCACCAAGGCTGTCTTAGGCTTGAGTATTGGGGCAGTACCCCTCACTTCATGGCGTAGGTAAAACTTCTAACCGCTTGGAAAAAAACGACAGCTCTTTGGTTTTCCTCACAGATGGGAATCTAGTCAATCTGGTGGGGGTTGTTGTATTTTTCACTTGGCAGGTCCTCTCAATGGCTAGCTACTTCGGGGTTCCTATGGTACTCCTCACAATGAGTTTTAGGGCTATGCCCAATTACTTCCCACAGTTAAGTGGATAGGGTTTATTCCCTGATCCAAATGCAAAATACCACTACAAGAAGAAGAACTACTGCAATAATCACAGTGCCAGAAACAAAATGTGGTAGAAATTCCACCAAATGCTCAAAAACCCGTAATTAGAGCTAGGGTTTTGAGACAAAAACTTTTAAAATGAGCATAACCCGATCTATATTGCTCAGAATCGCTATTATAGCCTGTTTTTGGAAATAAAACAACCACTCTGCTTCTACTCACGAAATCAGACTAGAAATCTGGGCACCCGGTCAAAATATTTTCGCTCTGCAATTTCTGAGGCCGTCACCGAAATTATGAAAAATTGCCGATTTTAAATCCATGATATCTCCACTTTTAGAACTCCAAATGAGATGATTTTTTTTTGAAACTACGTATTTTTGAAAGAGGAATTCAGATATGTAAACTGTTTCTTTTGATTATGTGTAAAAAGTTTCAGAAATTGATCTGAAAGTCACCGCCCAATTTTGCCCTCTTTTTTATTTGAAAAGAAAAAAAAATATTTCCCACTTGTGCCAAGGAAAGTGCTCTGATACCAGATGTGGAGAACCTACTACAATAAACACTAAAAATGCATGATATAAGAGAAATATTGGAGCACAAAAAATATTTTATTGATCGCGAGCCACTTCGAGGGGGCAACCTCCTTTGAGCAAGCTCAATAAAAAATAACTCTTCGATGCTTTCATTAGCCTCAACACATACTTATATACTAAGTCTAATCTAAACAGCTATTACCCCCCATGAATGTGGGATAATGCAACATAATAATTAGAAAACTTAACAACTATTACTTACTCCCCATGAATGTGGGATAATACAACATACTGATGGGACGACTTACAAAGCATATGTGTTCGATAAAATATACTAACAAAATAAAGAGGAGGGTTGACACGGGTTCTTAACAAAATATCTATGGTGTCAAGGTCGCTCAGCATCCCTCACCCCTCAAACCTAAGAATGCACTTGACATCTCTAACATGTAACACTACAACTCACTCAACAGCTCATACCGCACTGCACAATCCCTTCTCTGCTTCACACTCTGCTCACTGAACTGAACAATGCCATCCTTACGCATCTCACGTGTTGTTTTATAGCCACCTCCAATCCAAAATTCATCATTGCCAAATCTATCATCATCATTATTACTAAATCTGGTATTAATGACACCAAATCCACCAGCAATCCTACTCCTCCAATGGTCGGATCAATCATTAATGTAGGTCACTTTAACAAGTGCCACCAGCCAACTGTTTTAACTACCTACATTTATTACATGATTTGACCAACCCACATCCCTGTAGCTATCGCAAGTGGTCGACCAATTACCACTAACAACTTGAACCTTGCATAGCCTCCCCCTGGGTTCGCCTTGCTACTCTGAACTAAAATCCATTTTTTTAAGCACTTCAAGTAGTGCGCAGCTCTAGACCCGACCTATAGGGTTTCAAGTGACTCCCGTTAACAAGCTTTGAAAACGTTGCTCCATTTAATTGCTTAACTAAACTGCGCCACCAAAAGTAATGGAATGAACAAGATATAGGCCTAACCAGTGCATTTGTAACTTACCGGGATGCTTGAGGAACTTATTATCATATAACAGCACCAGATCACCCTCTGCAAACTATTTTTTCTTAATGTGGTGATCATGCCATGCCTTTTGTCGATGCTTCGCAACCTGTTGGTGGAAGCCTGCAATGAAACAATCTTCTTCGAGCTAGATCAATTGCGCAACACGCTCTTCTAATGCCCCTGCCTCATCCATGCCTGTCGCCATGGTAATGCAGAGGCTGGGAACAATATATTCCATGGGTATGATTGTCTCCTACCCATAAAATAGCTTAAATGGTGTCTGCCTAGTTAGCCATTTGCAAGTAGTGTGATAGGCCCATATCACTGCAGGAATTTTCAGGTCCTAGTAATCCCGGTTAGAATTACATACCTTTGTCAGCGCTGTTTCCAAAATTTTGTTAAATGCTTCGCTAGTACCATTCACCTGCGTATGGTATGGTGTACTCCTCTTATGTTGTATCTATAGTTCCTCAGTTATCGCTTTTACCGTTCGGTTGACAAAGTGACTTCCCTGGTCACTCATCAAGATTCTAGGACACCCAAGCCGTGTCACAATGTTCTCAAAATTGAGCCACACTGCTATCACAACGGTACAATCTATTATGGGTGTAGCTTCCACCCATCGAGTCAGGTAGTCAGTCGTGGTAATAATGTATTGCGCACCAGTGCGCTTCCCTGGTGGATTGATATGACCCACAAAATCCATGACCTATTTATCAAAAGGTTGTAGAGTCACATGTGGCACCAACGACATCTCATACTGCCGTGATGGTTTACCAACCCGTTGGCAGACGTTGCAGCTCCTCGCATATTCTGTGGCATCATTATGCAACATGGGCCAGCATAGCCCAGCGCTCAACACCTTCCACGTAGTAGCCCGGCCTCCATAGTGACCTCCCACAATTCCTGCATGTGCTTCTTCTAGAATGGGCCCCTGCTCATGCGGTAGGATGCACCGTCGCAATATTTAATATGGTCCAAGTTTATATAACTGCCTAGCAATTAGTTGAAAATCAGAAGCTTTCACGACCAACTGCTTCTTTTGGATAGTCGACATCTCTGTCGGGGCGACACCAGTGGCCAATAACTGAATAATTGGTGCATAGTGATCATCTGCGATGTCAATCCTGAACAACTGCGCATATGGAAATCCATCATCAATATTGGTTGGTTCTTCACCATTCACAATGCGTGACAGATGATCCGAGCCAACGTTCAACTGCCCTGGCTTTACCACCATTTCAAAATCAAATTCTTGGAACAAAAGCAACCATCTATAGATCCCCCCCCCCCAACACAGGCTTATTGTAAAGCAGAGTGATCAGTGAACATCTTGAAATGTCCTCCCAACAAATAGTGCCTGAACTTTTGTAAGGCATAAACCATCGCCATGCCTTCCCTTTCTGTTGTGGTATAATTTCGTTCAGCAAATGACAAATTTCTACTGGCATATCCTATTGGGTGATCCAGGTCACCCTCACTTGGTTGCACAAGAACAACCCCTAGTGCAGTAGAATAAGCATCAACATGCACATGGAACTCTTTATTCCAATTAGGAAAAACTAGTATTGGCGCAGAGGCCATCTTGGCCTTTAAGGTGTCAAAGCTTCCTTGACATTCCTGAGTCCATTCAAATGCAACATCTTTCTCTAGCAGCTTCTCCATGGGAGCAGTAATCACAGCGTATCCTTTGATAAACTTGAGATAGTAGCCCATATGTCCCAGTGTTGCCGGAAGCATTTTCACATTCGTTGGTGGTGGTAAATTGAGGATTAGCGCGATCTTCGCTGGATCAACCAACATAACTTCTTTGTAGACTATGTGCCCCAGTAGCATGCCAAATGGTGCACAAAAAATACACTTTTTAGAATTTAAGGTGATATGATGCTATCGACACCTTTCTAGCATCAGTCACAAGTTTTCAAGATGGTCCCTAATTAATCCATATACAGTCCAATCATCCATATACACCTGCAGAAATTTTTGAATAAAATCTTTAAATACAGCGACAACTACACGAGAGAATACAGTTGGTGCATTCTTCAACCCAAATGGCATGATTATATATTGGAAACATCCCCATTTTGTGACAAACGTGGTCTTATGGCGATCCTCCTTCGCAATCTGGATCTGGTGGTATCCTGAAAAGCCATATGTGAAAGAATACATCTCCTGGCCACCTACACCTTCCAGAACTTCATCTGTAAAAGGGGTCGGGAACGGATCATGTACGCATGCATCATTCAGCTTTATTCGATCGATACAAATGCGAATTTCACCAGTCTTCTTGTCCTGGACCACCATTGGGCTTATCCACTCTGATTCTTCTACAGGTTCGATGATCCTGGCATCGAGCATCCTGTTTATCTCAGCTTTCAATCGATCCTTGTATTGTGGGTTCAGTCGATACGGCCTCCGTCGTGTTGGTTTTGCATCTGGTTTCAGTGGAATTTTCATTCCCCCCAAGTCAACGAGTATCCCCTTCATCTTTGAAAATTGTGTCGGGAAAAGATCCTGGAATTCATGCAATAGATCTATGATTTTGACCATTGTCTCTTCACCCCAATAGTCCCCAACATTGGCAAATTTTGGGTTATCTTCTGAGCCAATGTTTACTTTCCTTATTCACAATGGCTGACTCATTAAATCCATTGATACGTCTGGGGCTATGACATCGTCAAAAAAATTCCGCAACTCATCATCATCCTCAGGTTCCCCATACAAGTTGTAGTAGGTCATCATGGATTGGATGGAGCAATGAGCATGTGGATCAACTGGGTATGCGACAGGGATGACCTTTAGCACTATGTCACGGATAATGTGTAAAGCATTACATACCTTGGGGTTGGAGTCCTGGAAACTAAACGTCTATGCAAAGCAAACAGTCAACTCATCCCAAGTGGTGATGGTTCTACGCAACTTTGCTGCCACATACCAGGGCCTCGGCATTTCATCCAGAGTATGAACAAAAGTGTGGACCCATTCATCCCTGGGTCGTGATGCCCACAAAGTCTGGCACTCAGTTAAGTGTTTGGTGGGGTCATTTTGTCCATCATATCTCCTGCCATGATAGGCCTCTGAATCGCCAAATCGCACCATCATCAACCTGCGACATTGGTTCCAGTAGCGGATCGCTTGCTTGTGTGTCGCCCACTAGCGGGCAGGGGTAGCCTTTAGTGCTATATCGAGGGCCAGTATCCTTTATGGTTCAAAACATTTCTCTTCAAATTATTGAAAGAACTCTGATAGTCCCGATAGGTCTTCATAAATGGGAAACTCCACTGTTTCAGTTGTAACCCGTCGGAGAGACTGTGTAAGCAACCCGCATTTACTGAATGATACTTCATGCAATCTATTCTGCCAGTTTTCCATAGCATCATTAGAATCAGAGGATGCAGAACTTGCACTGCACCATACAAGTTTGCCATTGATGGTAGGATGGATGTAGTCTTCAGAGATGTTATAAGTGTGTTCCCAGCTTCTGTCGACTTCATCCCTTACAAGTTCAATATATCGTCGTCCCTCCTGAGGGTCCATAGGAGCAATGACCTTGACATCCTGGTTTTAAAATGTCATAACTCGTTTTATGAAGTTGATAACCACCATGCTATCATTAGCCCATCCAATCCCTAGTAGCGTGGGATAGGAACCACCATATTCTACTAATTCTATCACATAAAAGTCAGCATGCATTTTCATACCTTCAATGTCAACAACCAAGTTTGATGCAAGTTTGAAACACGACCAATAGGCTAAACCTTCGCCTGATTTGTGAGTCGTAGCTGTATTGGTGACCATCCCAGTGTTGGATTTCCCATTAGTTTCCAGGTTTGTTTAGTTAGAATATTTACGTCAAATCTGAGATCCAAAATGACAGAGTCAACCTCATAATCTTCGATTCGGATATTCATCCTCATCTCCTTGCCTGTCTTCCTCTTACGCAAAGAGTTCACTGCAAAATATTTCACTGCCTTATCCGGATGGTACAATAAGGTCTCAGGCTTGACAAGGGCGTCAGGGTCCCTTGCTAGCAATAGACAATCTTCAAATAATTGTCGCAAGGTACCATGCTGTCGTGGTGGTCCTGCTTCTACAGAGGGATCAAAAGCAGATGACATGTCAATAATTGGTAACTTACCTAGATTTCTCCTGATTGCATTCTTCGCTTGAAAGAAAGTATATTTCTCCATCGCAACATCAAATGCCACCTTTTTCTTGCCAGCAAGCTGAACCTATTGACGCAGTCCATCATCATATGTTGTTGCACTAGCGCGGGTGACAATCCCAATGTCGACATACTTCATTTGTGGTTCAACATGAATTGTCGCAACCATGGGTCCTTGATTCAAGTTCTGGGTTTGAGTCCCCAGCGGGTTCTAATTCAGTGGTTGATTCATTGGTTGACTCATCAGCTGATTCATTGGTAGATTCTGAGTCTGAGTCTGATTATGTGGTGGGATTTGATGCTGCATCATCGACTGGTTTTGTACTTGAAACGTAGGCTGATTCTGATTCTGTACGCTCTGCAACTGGGGAATGTTGCCAGCCTGCCATTTTGCAATCAACTGAGGTATATTTTGACATTATGATCACTGGTTGCACAGTATGTACACTGCGCATGAGGGAATTCCTTCTGATAATGCCCAAATACTCCACAGGTATAACACTAAATAGATTCACGACCTCGTCCTCCTCCTCGACTGAATCCTCCTCCTTGAACCCTAAATCCTCCACGGAATCCTCCACGGGCTCCTCCCTGCGAAAATTGCAGTTGACCCATCTGTTGATGTGATACATTTGGTTGCTACTGGACGTAGTGCACAACTTGAACATATAGTGACTGATTATAGTGTGGTCGTGGTGCCTGGTTATACTGTGGTTGTACCACCATCTGTGGCTGAGGTGTGAACTGCGGCTGAACTGTAAATGTTGTTGAGATTGCGCGGGGATAAACTGCAATGGGGGGTGGACTATACGGCACCTGTGTCACTGGCTGTACCACTTATGTCTACGCTTGCGCTGTCTGGGGGTCCTCTCCTTTCACAAAATATGAAACGTATGTGCTTTCCTGGAGAAAATAATAAGCTTGACAATTCTTGTCATCATGTCCGACTGACTGACAAAATGTACAGTACAAATTTTCTGCCTTGGTAACCATCTTCTGCATGTAATCACAGTTTTCATGTCGATGCCCATAGACCTGACATATGTGACACCATGGTACACTAGCACAACTCAATGGATTCAGGGCTCATGACAACAAATAATTCCTGAATGTCGGACAGGTGTCCTTGGTATGTCCGTCTGCATGGCAACGAGTGCACCATAGATCATCATGATCTTCTTTGGCCTTCTTGATATCTTGCAGTTGGAGCGTCAAATTGGCCAACTGTGCTTGAATATGGTTCATTCCAACCACGGTTTCTCCTATTGGCGATGCCTCCAGTTTCATCGCAGTCTCCAGGGCCTCGCTCTAGGTCATAATCTTTTGTTGCATTAGCGGCTGTCTGATATGCAGGACAAGTGCGGTGATAAACCATTCCTTGTGCTAAACATCACTCATCTGAAAACTGACCTGGGCCATCAATGTATTAAACCGCTGCTCAAAGTCCCAAATCGTTTCATTGGGGAACTGTTTGATCTCTTTCAATTTAGTAATATACTGAGCCTTAGACTTCAACTTTTTGAACTCTTCAAATAACCCTATTTGGAGCTCATCCAATGTCTTTGCCGTTCCTCCCTGAGGAATTCATGTGAATCGCATGAACCATTCCAGCGCACGGCCCCTCAAAGTAGTGGCCAGCTAACTTTTCTTGACATCATCTTCGATAGTTTGTCGGGCAGTCCAGATTGCCTCACATAAGAACCAATACTACTTTGGATCATCAGTGCCATTTCCATTGAATATCGGTAACTTCATTTCGTCGCCCACCATTCTGGGCCTTCTTCCTCCTACTAGTGCTCTATTACTGGACTGTTGCTGACATGCCGAGCAAATCAACGTAGAATGCGTGTTTCTTCCTTGTGGTGGAGTAGTGCGCGGAGGTGTAGACACGTTATTGCTGGGGTTTGATCATGTCGTCCTTCCGGGTGTAGCCTAGGCCTGGTTGTCCTCATCATCACAGAAAGGTCGCTTCGTCCCATGTGGTTGTTCTTCATGGCATTGCACTTCGATCACAGTAGGAACTTCTCCTGTCCTCTGCCTCTTCTCTCGAAACCTTGCTCCTCCCATCATACAACCACTTGTTTCCTCAACGACCTTCACATTCTCACCAGAACTCATGCCCATCTACCCCTTACTTCCTTATGCATATCCACCCTTCTATCGCGGTGCCTACATCATCCACACACCAGAGTTCCACTACTCTTGGTCCATCTTTAGAATACCTTTTTCACAAACCAGTTGTTTAATTGACAGCTGTAGTGACAACAAGAATCTTCCTCGAGGTCCACTGAAGAACTCCCTTTCTGCCTCGCTAAAAGATTTATAGGTGTCGATGGAAAACTCGGTGATGTATCCTTCTAAGATACTATCCAACCGTACTTCAATTGCCCGCGATGCCTTATTATTGGTTTCTTGTAACTCTTGGATCAACTCTAGGGTCCAGGATGTTGGCTCTCCTCCTTGAAACTTTGTCTTCTTCTTAGTGAACTTTGCCAACTATTCCTGCAAGAGGATAGGAAATTCATAAAAGAACCATTCGTGAGGACCATCGTGGATATACCTGTTCAGCCAGTGGCCCGTTAACAACTTCGGATTTTGATTTTTAGCTTCAACAAACTCCCGCAACTTTATATCAAACCACCCTTCGATCTCTGGTCGAGTCAGATGTCAAAACATATCCTCCTTTTACTTGAAACTCGGTCCCAGAAATGGAACCATTTGTTGGCGAAACCCACCAACAAAGCTTCTTCGACAAGGGTCCTCACTATGTCGACGCTCGACCAGCGCGATCTCCCTGAGCACCGGCCTAGGCAAGGATTAGCTTGCCCAACAACATCCGTAGAGCAGACGAAGTATCACCCAATATGTTCATGGGAGAGTTGTTGGAACCGATTTTCCAAAAGTGGGGAACGGAGGATATGAGATCCGACAGGGAAGAAACATAATTTAACATATCTAGAGATATACCGTCGACATCAACTCACTTCCATAATCACGGAGCACATCACACATTTGTCATATTATCTATATTAACCATCTTAGATCATGATGCGGCGGCAATAAAATAGATCAACATTACTATATCAGAGAATGCAGCAACATCATAACACATCACAGCATTGCAACAGATCATAACATAGCAACAGAACAGATAGAGAGCTCAACAGACAAGATTATGCATCAACTATATATATTCATTTTGCAAAAAAGATCCAAGGCAGGACAATTCTCTCCACAACCGAAGGTTGAATACATCAATAAAAACCCAGATAAATCGCAGTTATGACAGAAACTTCTTCATAAAAATAGATTGCACTAGACCTCATGCGACTGATATCCCCCCGATATCCTCTCTATCTTCTACAAAAATAGATCTATAACTAGGCTCGCACCTTTACATTGAGGGTCCACTACTAACTAACTTCTAACCGCTACTGACCTATTGCGACAAAACTTGGTCAAAATATATATAAAATATTCAAAAACGGTTATTCTTCCACCCATCGTGCTGATCTGGCCTTGCGCGGTACTGCGTGAGCTTGCGCAGCTGCTGTGACGCTGCACAACTCACTTACCAAAACCCCTGCCAACAGAAAGCATAAAGCTTATTCCATAATTACCCATAAAAGAGTATGTTGATAAAGGAAAAGGGGTTATCCTAGATTGCAAAGAAGGAACTAGTTTTAATCCTATAGACATTAAACGAAAAACAAAGTCTGTAGATGACCAAATATTAATGCATAATTCTGAATGTCAAAAAGATTCTGTAAATGAAAGTTTAAACAATCAACATGTGCATAATTCACAAGATAAGTTACAGGAGGAAGGAAGGTCTGAAATTATAAACCTTTGAAAATATTTGCACCATTACAAAACCTAGAACTCACATTTGAATCATTTTAATGATCAGCTAGTGAAAGCTAATTGAAGATTGAGAGAAGACTTGTAGGAGATTACTACAAATTATGCCGAGTTAGTGCAAGCTCCTGAAGAGGGTGTAAAAAAAAAATTAGAACAGACAAAGAATGAAGAGTTAGCCAAACAGAATGAAGAGATTCAAGGAAAGGTACATGTCATGGACAAGAAATTCATGCGGCTACAGAGATTATCTCAAGCATTAGATGGTTTAACCATGATGGTAGATGGCTTCTAGCACCACAATTAGCATATTAGATTTTTTGAGCTTCACTTTCTTCGACAAAAAATCAAATTTCTATACGCTAGCTTCACTTGCAAATACCCAAATTCTCCCCATAACAAATATCTAATTATGATTTACCTATTTGAATAAATATCTAATTTTATATTTATGTTTATACTTGACCATATTTTTACTTTCGAAATTTCTAAATTTTAATTTATATTTTTGTTAAGAAATTAATTATGATTTACTTATTTGAATAAATATCTAATTTTATATTTATCATATTTTTACTTTCGAAATTTCTAAACTTTAATTTATATTTTGGTTATATTTTTTCTTTTTAAAAATTTAAAAATTTATCTTCACTCTTAATCTTAATTAATTTTTTTTTACTGTTGTTGTAACATTTATTCTAATATAGATTTTTTGTTTTGAAAGATAAGTGAAATATTTATGGGAGGTAATTATGTTACTTCATAAAATGATTGTACATATTAAAATGTGGTTGGTCTCTTGCTAGGAAATTAGATTAGCCATATAAGAAAAGAAGATTGTTGTTTCTCACTCTTTTAATTTTAAACTAAAAGTCTATCTTAATAGTAATGTTTGTATAATTAAAAAATCTATATTGATTGCCTTTGGCAAGGAATATGTGTAGATAACAAGTAAATATTAAAGAAAAGATCTTAAGGCTAGATTAACTATTTGTTTCATCATCAGAAATAGAATTGGGGTCACCTCTAGACCAGTAGTGGCTTCAACAAATTTAAGTCATGAAGTGGCCTTCATAATCATGTTCATCTTCATGTCCAACTTCCTAACATTTTCTTGAATTTCATCCAGTTGCAACATAACTTCATTATCCTTTGCATGGGTGGTCTTCAGGGCTCAACCCAGAAGGGCCTTCATTTTCCAAAAAAAACCAAAGTATGAGAGTATTTAGTTTCAAAAGACCGAGTTTAACCAACATTTGAACCTACGGCTCGATTTCCTCTACTATCCCCTTTGGGAGGATGTATTACTGCTTTGTTTTTATCTCTGTTTCTTCTCTCTTTATGGTTTTTGTGGCCTTCACAGGGGTCTTTCCAACACAATACCTCTGCTTCTTCTACTTCATGCATGGATCTTATCTGCAGACCTTTCATGGATGTGCCTCTCCCCCCCTTTCCAACCTTGGATCGACCACTACTGGCCATGGTGATAAGAGTGTTGGGTAAGAAGTCATAGAAAATCCAATGCTACTAGCCCCAAATCTCAGTCCCTGAGAAACTAGAATGATTCAAACAAAATGAGAAGGCCACTTTGAGGTACCTATAAAGCACATTGAGCTACAAATAATTCCTAGTGGAGTCAACATAGTGGCAAGGACTCTGATCTAGGTTCTCCATTATAACCTACATATCAACCATGAAACACCATAATACCTAATTTGGTTCCATCATGGTTTCATCAATCGTTGCAATTGATGTTGTTCCTTGAGATGTTCTTGGCTAGGGAATTATGCCAAGGAATCCAGAACTATAAAATCAATCTTGAGCCTGCCTAGAACAATCCAACAACTCAATATAATATATGTCTCAAAAGAAGGATTTATCTTTAGCAGGTAGGACTTAAAGTTCTCCTAAATTATTTTGGAATAATCACTCTAAAGCTTAAAGATCGAGAGTAAGTGGATATTTATATTCTAGGCACCACAATTAGCATATTAGATATTTTGAGCTTCAAGGAGATATGTAAGAAGAATATCAACGAGGTTAACAAATAAACAAGGTTAGGGTATTCAATGCATAAATAAATCCAAATACCTTGTTGAAGAAAAATGCGTACTAATCCAATGCGAATTTAGTAGCAAAACACAATATTTGTCTAAGATGAGTTAATGAGATTCTTGCAATCACTAAATAGGTCATGGAAACACTAATTGTAAATCACATGAAATCTGTAGGCTTAACAATGCATTATATAAAATCGTGGAGGTTACACTAAATTGAAATTTCAAGATTTGATTTCTAAAGCCCAAAACTTCAAATAAAAATGGATATGTGAACTCACAAAATTTACAGAAGAACACTTAACATAGAGGGACAAAACATGATACAACTGGGCGAGTGAGTCTAAAGGATTTCCAGTACAACTCATGCCTGCAACAAAGTTTTATGAGAATCTTTTCCTTCATCTTCACTCTTGAGGGAAAGAAAGCCTTTCAATCTAAAAATTACCAACCTTTGTAAATGATAAACACGTTTCCTATATAGCCTGTTGGGAGAGAGCCATATGATGTGCTTGATACTCTATGCTGTTAGGGGAGAGTTGGCTCTTTGTGCTAACCAAAATCTAAGGCAGTTTTTTGTCTCTATCCTCCATAATTTTTTGATTCTTTTGATTGCTTTGGCTTGCTTCAGATGGCTTCTAAAAATATAAAATATTTCCTATGGTTTCCTTCTAAATTCACCTTTAAGATGCTGCAATGATCCTTCAAACTATTTATATCTGTACCTCGTGCTTTGGGAATGGAACTTAATTACATTTACTCTGCTATGCCATTTTAGAGAACCTTGGGCCTACTAAATATCCCTCATTTACTTATGGCATAACTCCCATGGCCATTATAAGAGGCAATTTCCCTTCTCCTTTTCCTTTTAATGAGAAACCTCTACCTCCATCATCTAGAAAATTGCCCCCTAGTATATGATGAATGAAATTGCACTTTCTAGGCTTTTACTAATTAGGCGGTTCCTTTAAGTGAAATGGAAAAAAGAAAGACACCAGTGTCCTTTTGCCTAAGTTTGGGGGACACATGTCTGCTCCCTATTGGTTACTGGGAGGTTGATTGGGCTATCTCTACCATACACGTTGCATTATTGGCATGTGAGTTGTCGTTGAGACTATGTTGAGGTGGCGTGGGGAATCCATGAGGAATTGTGCATATCCTTTGAATATCCCCTAAATTATGTGGGTCATAGATCTTATCCAAGGAGGTGACCTAATATGTTGCTAAGATTCCCACATGTGCGAAAGGTGGTTGACCTTCCCCCTTGTGTGAATGACTGATATTAGCTGGCCTACATACCGAATCATGGCCATATGCAAGAGCTAGCGCTCACAATAGGTAGTGCGAACAATTGATATCAACTTGCACACATTTGAAGGTTTAATGGTGTCCCTGGTACCTCTTATGCATTTAACTTTGTGCGAATGGCTAAGATTAAACATTGGGAGTTGCTCAATTAAACCAACACCATTCATGGGGATCTCTCATTGCTAATGCTTGGTTGTGTCATTTTGCGTGAATGTCCACGATGAACTCATGGAGAGTTGCATGGTAAACCCCTGCCATTCATGGGGGACATTCTTGTTACCTCATGATCAAGTTTTTTCTTGTGAATGGCTAGGATTGCATGCTTGAAGTTTCACAATGCATCTAGGTTGTCCATGGTGGTTCCTTCCTTATTGCCTCTCGAACATGAAAACTGGGCTACAACTCTCAAACATGAAAACTAAACTACAACATAATTAAGATTTTAAAATTTGCCCCGAAACAATATCTATTACAATAATTGAAAACCAACTCATCAACCCATCAAGCAAATGCCAAATACCGAATACCATGTTTCCAACTCCCCTCCTCTATTTCCCCCTTGCCATTATCACCACGTGCCCATTTCCCACTTACCATTATCACCACCTACCCAAACTTTACGTTTTCACCTATCCTCGTACCCACTATTTATGATCTACTATCCAATATCATATTTACGTCCCAGAAGCAAGTGAAACCCATACTATGTCCTAACAACCCATCCACTGAAATGTTGAAAATGAAGTCATATTATATAATTTCTTCACCAAAATACTTTAATAATATAATTGATTAAAAAAGCTTACATTTTAATATTTTCTTACTTTCCTAATTAAGAACATTATTATTTCGTCATGACATCATCTCTTTCTATGTTTTGAAATTTAGATTATTTTCAAGTGCTTTTTTAAATTAAAATTTTATTTAGGAAAATTTATATTCTTTAGATATTTGTGATACTATGTATATTTTATAAATCTAGATTATCATTTTAAAATTAATGAAGGTGATACTTTGTTTATGAATTATTTTAAATTTGTGTTTTTTTGGAAAAAAATAATATTATATTAAAAATTTAATATATATTTTTTGTTACTAAGATTTTTATAAAATAGTTTTGATGGGTAGCTTAGTTGGTCGGATCCTTTGCTGCCAAGTTATTGGCCCTCTGTCACAAGGTTCACAAGGTTGTGTGTTCGATCCTCTGGATTTGTCGGGTTCACGCTCCTCTTTGTGAGATCAACAATACTCAAGAGGTGGCCCCTTTAGGTGGGCCTACCTCGATTGTTGAACGAGAAAATAAAATGTTCTAAGATAAAGAAACATAAAGAATATCCCTTACTAAAGACTCTAACCTAAAGCTACTCTATGCTTTGACCTATGAAAAAATTTAGTGCTTTTGAAATAAACATTTTTGAGTTCGGTTTAAAAATATAGTGCTTTGATCACTTCTTCAACATTTTTCGAGTTCGGTTTAAAAATGAAAAGTCACGGCTTCTACTTTGTGTTAAACTCTCAAAGAATATGAGTAAACAACACCCACTGAAATCCAGTTAGATCCTCTCGAATGCCCTGTAATAAGTGGACGACTCTCATGTTTTTAATGGAAGCTTTGTTATTTGCCTTGTCTATGACAATCTTGGAGTTGAATTTTTGAGACTCAGTACATTTAAGTTGTTCACACGAGAGACCATAAGGAAACTTGCTCGTCTTTTGTAATGTTCCTTTTTTGATAAAAAGGGAATAACTAAGGACTAATAGCACTAGGAGCAGAAAGGTACATCAATTCAATATTATTAAGTCATCAGTGTAGTAAGAAGGCCATAAGAGTTCATATCATAAAGCATGCGGAGCATGCATGCCTTATTTTAGTGTTAATGTCAACATGAAATTAGAATTGCATGCATGCAAAAGTGAAGCATAAACCCTAAAAGTGACATGAAAACCATAAAAGTACATGCTATTCTATTTAAGAAGGGTTATTGGACCAAAGAGAATACCTATTGTTATTGTTGATTGATTTTGGAGTTTTGAGCAGCAGCATAACGTGTAGCCGCCAAAATTGGGGTTGGAGACGGTGTCTTCAGCTAGCGAGGGTTTGACAGTGAGATATCTGCCCTAGTCTCTTATTGGGATATATCATTCAAGTTTATCCATTACATCCATCATATACTACAGTATTTGGAGATCCAACACATTCCGAAGGGTTATTAGTAGATCCACGTTTTGTAGCCGGGAAAACACAGAAGGATTCGCTGGGACCAAAAAACCCAGTCTTTCCTCCACATGTCAGCTTCCTCTTTCTCAGCAGGCCTATCCTATGGTATGCAATGATTATCAGCCATCAGTTTGCTCTCCCGGAGCAGCTATTAGCCAAACAGATCAGTTGGGGGTGTAAGCAGCAGAATTTCCAATCAATTCGCTAGGGCACTTAGAGGTAGCCAAACCTCCGCATGTGACATGCCATCTCTTCGGCATCAGCAGATGGACAAGCTTAGAAAGTTTCAGCCTGAACGGACCTCTCCTCCTACAAAACCGTCACCTTCAGTCTAGAGGGTTTTTACGGTACTACAGGGGGGTAACACCGGAGGAAAAGAGCATTATTAGACCACCCATCTAGATCCTTATGCTTGCAGCGATCTCTGGAGTCATTATCAGCCAGAATATCAGTGGTAAGTGTTAATTTCTCTCTGCAAAACCCTAACCCTAATTCAGCTATATTTTAGGGCATTTTTGCATGGCGAGTTTGTATACACAGTTATTTTGCAAATTTGTATGAGATTGAGTGTGCGAGTTAGCACTATCATAGAACATTAGAGAATATCAGTATTTAAGATATTACATCTTTCATATTAGAGCGTCTACAAGAGGCATATATAACTTGGAAAAAGTGACTACCTATAAGAAAAAGAAAGAATGGATCACCTTGATTGGCACCGTTGAAGAATCCCCAATGGATTGAATCATCCAAAGGGGTCATGATCGAGATCCTTATTTTCTTCTTCTTGGGTTCCACTTTGCATTCCTTAGCTAGCTTTAGAACCAAATCTACAAATACTTATGGAAGAAACAAATAATCCCAAAATATGGCCAAGTTCCTAGTCCACCAAACATAAATCTGTGATTGTTATTATCTATGTGATGTGATGTTATAAATTGTTTTATTATAATGGTATATATTTTTATTGAGATTTGTTCCACATTATATATTTTCATTATTGATTTTTATACCTGCCTCAACAGGTATATTGTAATCGATCGAAGTCAAACTCCATTGACTTTGGGTACTAGTTGGTGTCTTTTGAGGCACTTATAAAGAATTAAAACCTGTCTTCCAAAGTATGACTTAGGGGTTTGCAAATTTTTTTTTTTAATTTTGTTAAAAAGCTATTTTTCTAAACAGCTGATTGGTGGATAGGAGATGATGTCAACATTGGGATTTGGTATCTGGATTTGAGTTGACATGTGGCAAGTTGACATCATAATGATAAAATTAAAAAAATAAAAATTATATCCCATTGCCAAGTGGCACCATCGGAGCCAGCTGTTTTGGGCTCGTTCCCACCCAACTCCATGTGACAATTGTGATCTGGATGTTCATTACAGCAGTTGACCTGTTTGACGAGGCTTGCGTTCTCCATCTTGACAACACCTGTCTCATTTGCTATAGCAACGATTAGCCGATTACCGCATTTGGTTCTGATTTTGCTATCAGGGCCAATACGCGCCTCACAGATGGGAATTTCATTGCAATCGTCCAAGATATGCTTCGGCTCTGTAGAAAACTAGAGAATCAGAAATAGAGAACTAGCTGTAAACCTTCTGTATTGTAACGAATGGTTCTTTAATGTAATTTAAATCTGGAGGTGTTACAGTGACAGATTATTACCATAGCGAGTGCGATCTAGAAGGTACCGTTTCAGTCATAGCGAATGTTATCTGGAAGTCCTGGTAGATTGTCAATGAAAGATTCAACGATGCCTTTCTTTGGCTCTTCTAACCAGTACTTCTGCCACCGATACTTGTAAAGAAAAACAAGGCACCGGCCTCTCAGTTCTGATCTGAATCTTTCATTGATGGTTGAGAGAAAGATTATTGCAATGCATACAGTGAAGTTTGATAGAAGACGAGGAAGTCCTGTTTGGCAAAGAGAGCCATTCCGTTGGGGAAGAACATATCTTTGAGAAGCACGCTGGTTGTCTTGGTGTAGGCCTCGTATTTCAGCAACCGGCCGTGTGGTCGGTACTCCATCAGATCTAACAAATAGTCATGGAAGCCATATTTATACGAAGCATCTGTTAAATAGATTGCCCCTCCTCTGCTTACATCCACTCCGTCTGCAAGTCTGCAATAATATAGCCATGTAATCTAGAGGTTTGGTATCAATTTGACAGTGTTAAGAAGTCTATTAAGGATTTTATTTCCAAATATGTTTAATATTCTTAGAAAACAATCTTTTCTAGGAATGACATTGCTTCGAACATTCAGAAATAGAACATTATTTGATTCACTTAACCTATATTAACTTTTTAGTTTTATAAAGAATCGATTCATTGCTCAAATTTTGAAGTAAAATTTCAAAACAAAAATGATCTTGATAAAAATGTTACTTCATTTTCAATCCATCTGCTTCGTCTGCAAGCATCTCCACATGGCCTTCTGTGACATTCAGCAGACCTTGCTTAAAAACACAATGAAAATGAAACATATGAAGATGAATATAAAATTGAGGAGACGAGATGATGAAGGGCCGATCATAACCTGATAAGGATCGCAGACTAATAACTCTCCATGGATGCCAAAAGCGAGGCCCAGAGGACGACCTCCAACGTATGTCCAGTTCTCCACAAGAACATCAAGATTATCAAGAAAGGAGATTCGTTTGATCCACACATCGCCAAAACCCGTATACAGTCTGCCTTGAGAATCCAAAGCCAGATCTTCAGAGCTGGGGATGAGTCTAGATCCGAGTTTCTGTGCATTCTGTAGCCTCTGGTTGTGGGCGTAAACACCAATTCTTTCAGGAGGAGGAGGAAGGTCGATGTTTGCTGGATCGATTGGAGAAGTTCTCAAGAGAGCATTCCAACCTGCTGCTAAAGCTATGCATAGCACAGCTGCTACCACTGCAATAGTGGGATTTTCCATTGGAGAAAGAGAGGGTAAAATGGGGAATGCAGAGTCCACATAAGAGGGTTAACTCATGGAGCTTGCCAAACCGAAAATGAAAAACATAAATTCGTCTGAATTCTATGACATAGACCTTGGCCGGATGGTACCTAGTGGAGAGAGGCACACTGCATGACACACACATGGCAATGCACATTAGCTAAGTGTGCAACGTAGGTGCAATAATTTAATGATTAATTGCATTGCATGACAGATGTGAAAGGGCAATTTCGAATTTCAATTTAAAAGATTGTAATTGTACAGAAAATAAAAGATATGGACCAAAAAAGAGATACAGAGCTTTTTTACCACAAGCTTTTCCGCAGCTTCACATATTTTGTCGACCTTTGCATCGGACAATCCTTTGATGCTCGTCAAACTCTATACAAGTCTTCCTTTAAAAAACGAGAGCATAAAAGACGAAAATTAAATACGGTTGTAATTTTAAATAAATTTCAAGTGAACCTTTTTGGTATGCATCATTAAACCGTTACATGTATAAATGATGGCATCCTGGAGCTTCTTGACGTCTCCTACGTTGATCCCCAGTTGTGTGACTGTAAAATTAAAACGCAAGATGTCAAAAACGATTAATATTGAGATGAGCTACGAAGATTTGTCGTAATAATTAAATTTTGAGAAGTCCTAGGCTTCTCTATAGCTTCAAAAGAGTCATCTTCCTCGTCAATATCCTGATCCGGTTCCATGAGTTGAAGCTGCTGATATTCTGGGCTGAACATTCATATTCAAACATGCTAGTGTCAAGAAGTTTAATTAATTTTGTGGATTCTGCTCCTGGGAGCAGAAGCGATGAGGATGCTGACTTGTAATCCATTTCTTCTATCACCGATTTCTGCTGCTGCATAATGGAGAGAAATGAATGGCACTCCTGCTAAGCTGTAAGCAAATGTATTTGATATTACATATGTATTTAATAACTATTTATAGGTTTTCCACATGGTAACTCTAGGGTTTCCACTTACTAAAAGGACAGCCAGCCAGGTCCAGAGCACATCCAGGTCAACGTAACCTGCACAGCTAAATTGCCATCATTAATCACTTATTATTTTAGAATTTTTTTCCTTTATTTATAAATTAATAAAATGGACTCACTTATTTGTTTATGTTCACGTTCACTTATTTAAAGCATTACACATTTTGGTTTATTGGAAAATATATATATCTAATTTAGCTAAAATGATTTTGTTATTAAATATTAAAATGACTAATAAGCAACCTAAAATTCTAAACCAATATTGAATTAAGGAAGCTTGAATATGCTTGTTTTATGATACATTGCAATAACCTGTATCGTATTTAAATGGACATTTTTTAATTCATTTTTGTTTTAATTTCTTTCTAATTGTAATTATATTTGTTTTATCATATATTTTTATAGCAAAATTATGCTATTGCTATATATTTTCAATCTCTTCTTATAAATTGTATTTAATGTATTAGCAATAATTTCAAGATGATATAGATTTTTAGAAATATCTAAAATTAAGTTGGCTATACAATGTTTCCTTTTATAATTGTAAGACACTTGCAAAGTGTGTATCATAATAACATATTTTATTAGAAAAGACACATGTATGTTTTTCAATATATTTTTTAATTGAAATTTTTTATATCTACCTCAAATTTTGTAAAAACCTATGTTTATCATTATATTTTTATATAAAATACACATGTTTTTATTATTTTTATGAGTATTATGTCCAGGACAGAGATATATATTTGAAATTTTGTAAAAACCTATGTTTATCATTATATTTTTTATATAAAAATACACATGTTTTTATTATTATATTAGTATTATGTCCTTCACAAGGATATATATTTTTGGGTGACTCCTTATTAATTTGTCTGGACTTTATAATTTTTCTTACTTTTATTATTATTTTATAGTTGAAAACTTATTTTATTAAATTTTCTTATTATTAATTCTTTATATATATTATATAGTTGTTTGATATTAAATTTAATATACTCAATTAGTTGTTTATTTATGTGATTAAAGGGTTAATTTCAAAAAATATTAAAATTTAAAAAAAAAATATTCCCTAATATCATTTAGTTTATTTTTTATTTTCACTAAAAATCATATTTTTCTTATTATTGTTTTAATTTTATATAATCAAATATCTTTTCTTTTCCAATGTCTATAACATTATTTTTATAAATGCTTGTAAATATTTCTTTTCATTATTAATTTTTATTAGATTAACATATATTTATATACAACAATGCCACACATTCTATGTTTTTAAAATATCTTCTTGAAAGTTTCATTGTAATAGTTGGTGCTTACATTGGAATTCAGATTTTTCAAAATCTCCAATTGTTGTTACATTTTTAATATCTATATTGTTAAGTATTTATTAGGCATTCAACATTGTTAATGTTATTCAATATCCATTTCTTACATAATATTTATTAAACTATTTTTAAGAGCCAAGTACTAGGCATCTATATTGCTTGTCTCAGATATTAGTAGTGACAAAAGCTCTCCTATTCACAAAGACAAGTAAACTCATTTTGGATCTTTAATTTCAAGGACTTACTTAATAACTAATTAATTGATATACACATAGAAATATAAACAGTGACAGTTACAAGAAGTAACGAGTAATGCAACAACCTATAAACAACAAGTAATCTCACATAGAAATATAAGTACCATGGCAACAAGTAATACATTTTGCAAGTTTGAATGTTTCATAATTTCTTCAACTTTTAGCTTTAAACTATATACAATATTACAATAAAATATTTTTAAGAAGCAGGTATAAGCAGCCTTGCTGCTATTTCACTTGTTTTAATATTTTATTTTGTTGAAAATAAATTAAATTTTTATTATATTCTATATTTATATATGTAAATTTTTGGATTGATATAATAAATTCATTTTAAGTTTAATTTTAATATTATAGTTGACCTGATATCAGTTGTGAATTATTTAATTGAAGGTTGGTTGTTATTTATGTATTACAAATTGTCTTATTAAAGTGATATATATTTTGTTTATCTCATTGCGTATGTTCTATGGATAATCTTAGATATACATTATATAATATTATAAAACATTACTCACGTCAAAAACTTTATGAAAATTGAATTTAAAATAAAGTATAAGGATTGTACAAATATAAATTTTTTGATTATTATTTTTCATTTTACATTACCTACCATTTATATATCATTAATTTATGATTGATATCTATATCAGGTTGCACATTATTCTAATACTAATATAAATATATTCAATATAAAATATTTTTATTAATTTATTATTGTTATAAATATACTTTTAATTTATTATTGTTATTATAGAAAACCATCTCATTAATTTTATCTCAATAGTTTATTATTGTTATTATTATTTAATTTAGGATTATTATTTATATGATGTTATAAGTTGTCTTATTAATATAGTATATATTTTGTTTGTCTCATTACATTTGTGCTATGGATAATCCTACATATACATTATATAATAATGTATTTTTAAAAATTACTCACATAAATTTTTCTTATGAAAATTGAATTTAAAGTAAAGTATAAGGATTGTACAAAATATAAAAATTTTGACTTGACAATGTCATCTCTCATTTTACATTACCTACAATTTATATATCAGTAATTTATAATTGATATCTATATCATGTTGCAAATTATTTTAATACTAATATAAATACATTCCATATAAAATATTTTTATTAATTTATTATTGTTATTACTTATATAATATTGAAAACTATTTCATTGTATCGAGAGGCGCTCTACAGCCCAGTACGGGGGAGATCTTGTAACAT
Organism: Pseudotsuga menziesii; assembly: GCA_001517045.1. Classification (NCBI taxonomy): domain Eukaryota; kingdom Viridiplantae; phylum Streptophyta; class Pinopsida; order Pinales; family Pinaceae; genus Pseudotsuga; species Pseudotsuga menziesii. The sequence continues at coordinate 368,639 of LPNX010567659.1, forward strand.
TACGTAATGTTATTTTTATTAATAAAAAAATAATTTTTTAAATTATAAGCCAAAATAAATGTCGGCCAAAAAAACAATATAATATGGGGTAGATGTTGTAATCGTCCTACCTAACAAAACAATAAAAAAGTAAAAATTTAATTATCCGTAAAAACAAATGTGGGTCAGGGAAAAAACACAATATGGGGGAGATGTTGTAATGTTTCTACCTAACAAAATAATAAAAAATAACAAATTGAATTATCCTCAAAAAAATGTTGGCCTTGCACATGGTTTTAAAACCATGTGCAACCTATGGTTTTATTGTACATTGTTTAGGAGGGCATTGCACATGGTTTTAAAACCATGTGCAAGGCCTCCTAAACAACCCATGGTTTAGGAGGGCCTTGTAAATGGTTTTAAGACCATGTGCAAGGCCTCCTAAACAACCCATGGTTGTAGAAGGGCAAAATGTTTTAATGTTTGTTCCTAACAAAATAAAAAATATTATATGTGAGCCATAAATAATATTAAATATTAATAATAAAAATATTATATGTGGACCTTAAATAAAAAGATGTGTCTTTTGGTTTGAATCAAATCAATGGATACCTAAGAAGATGTTTGCACTCGAGAGATTTGATCCCTCTCTGTGTTTGATGGAGCCTAGGATTTGGATCTACGCTGGTTATATTGACATTTCTATATACATAAAGTTCATTCATATTATGTGCATAGCTTCAACATCATCTTAACATCTCTACATGTATGCTTTTGTAATCATTCCAATGTTATTCCATAATATGAAATGACACTTTTTTCACTGGAAATTACAGTTCTTGATACTCCTTTGGAAATCAAGGGGCCTTCCTTAACCTCCAAAAATGGACCCCAGGTCAACATGCCCCCTCCCCATTGTTTTCACAGGTGCGCTATTCCTACTGGACCTTTATTTTAAAGGATGTTTTGTTCCTCTAGAAAAACTCACTTATGATATGTGCATAATGGGTCAAACACTTATAATATAATGTATCGTGTGAGCGATTTTTTAGTTGAAAGTTAATTGTAAATTTAGTAAATGTTTTTGGTACATATTGGTCACGAGATGTAGAAATATTAAAACATTAGAAAATACAATTTCACATGAACCAAATACATATTGTGTCGAGGGGTGTTTTATAATTTAATATGGAGAGGTTTTTTATAATTTATATGGAGATTTATTGTCACGTATTTATGTGATAACATGGAGAGGTGTTTTATAATTTAGTCTCTCTTTTTATAATAATACATAATACAAAAACATCAAAAATCTTTGTAGCTTTTAATGTTGATTCCCTACTTGTTATGTAACTAATTTATTACACAATCTGAAAACTTGCCATAATTCTTCCTTCTCTTTATTCGTCTATCTCTAATAATCTCGGTTCTATAAAAAACACACTTTTGGAGAGATGGTTCGCTTCAGTGTCTAACTCTCGGAACACATGAGAAAAGGAAATGGAAGTGAAAGAACACATTTGCTTTGGATATCCCGTAGAAGATGCTAAATATGACAAGTGTTGAATTGAATTTTCTTATTTTCCCAATCTATGACCATTTTTGAATCTCCAAAAAGTTGCAGGTTGGTAATATTCTTGGTAATTGCAACCTTAAGGACTGACCATAATACAACAAGTTTTTCTTTACTATTGTATCAATGACCAGGACTATATCTGATGCTCAACTTGTAGTCCTTAGATATGAATAAAACTCCCCCGGATCCTTAAAAGGGTAGATCACCTAAACTAGTGCCATCAGAAAATGACCAAGGGAAATATTTATCAATACATGGGGGAATCAATATGCGTTGTTTTCCTGACTTTATGTCTATTCTGATTTCCTTTGTCCACTGCACAACATGGGAAACAATCACTTCTAGTGGGACTGAATGGTTTTGGAAAATAGTTGTGTTTCGAGCCCACCATATCCCACAAATGAAAGAAGAAGGAAATGCATGAAAGAAACATAATATTAGTTTCTTCCACCACTATTGACAACTTTAATATAAAGTGGTTCCAATTTGGATTGAATAAGCATTCAAATCCTTTGAACAACCGTTCTAGACGTACGTTGCATAAGAATAGGAAATGAAAAGATGAGTAAGGACTCATTATCTGAATGACACAATACACACTAGCTTGGACCTTTCCAACTATGTTTCAAAAGGTTTTCCCATGTTAACAGTTTGTTACTCATAGCTAACGAGAGAGCGATATTAGATTTTAAGGATCCCGATGCCTTCCAGACCACCGACCACCACCATTCCTTGCTTCCACTGTAAGATTCTAACACATGGGCCTCATATCCTAATTTGGCCAAAACGTCCATGGTTGCACTATTATTAGTCCATACTAGCTTATTTGTTGCATCCTCTTCTAGATGGATGAAGCAAGACAACCGTTTACTAATATAGCAAGACCATTCAATTGTTGATTCACCTCTTAAACCAAGCATAGCTAAAGATTCCCATCCTTCCCCGCCCCATTCTTGAATATTCTAAGCTTGAGCATCTACTAGCATAAACATTTGTTGATTCTTTAGAGTATCTACTATATTCAAAGAAATATTGTAGTCATTCCTTGCTTCAACCTAGGGGTCCTCTCCTATATGGACAATTTTTCCATCACCAATTTCCCATGCCACCTAATTTCTAATCAAAGGATATGCTTGCACCAATGCTTTCCACTCTACCAATCCATTTTTATGGGACTCTTCAAGCATTTGAAACTATTCTATAATTGAGGAATTTAGAGAATAGTTAGAATTCAAAATCCTCCCCTTAAACATACTGCATTATATGCCAATATTCAGAGTGACGTAGTGGCTAATTATTGACCAAAAAAAACATGACTCTTTAATCCCCAACCACCTAGACCCTTTAGATTATATATCGAATTCCATTTAACCAAAGGGATTCCTTCTGCTAGTTTGCTCGTAGTCCATGGAAAAGAAAAAAACTTCTTTCAAATCTTGGTCAAAATCCCTTTAGGAATGTAAGTAATGGATGTCTAGTATACATAATTACTTTGGAGAAATGCCTTGAGTAGTACCAGAATCCCACCTTTTGACACAAACCAAATTACCCAACACGATATTCATGGTTCCACTTTTTTCTACAACCAAATCCAATCCTTAAACGAATAGGAATTTGGTTTTAGGTAGAATCCTAGGCATTTGAATCCTTTAGAAATTGGCTTCATAGGAAAGGAGGCCACCCCCTTCATCCTATTTTGTATATCCTCAGATATAATATTCAAAGAAAGGGTTTGATTTTTCCACATTTATAAGCATTCATGTGGCATTTTTGTATAATTGAAGAATCTAGGATATAGATTGAATATTACCTAAAGAGCCTTCTCCTACCATCAACACATCATCCACAAATAGGATGTGAATAAGCTCCTCTGAATCTAAAACTCAAAATCCTTTCAACATCCCATAATTTCTTGCATGGTGCACTAATATAGTCAACACTTCTGCCACCAGAAGAAAAATGAATGGAGAAAGTGGACATCATTTCCTGATTTTCCTAGGAAGGACTAAAAAATGAAGAGGGGGAACCATTGATTAGCATTGCAAGGATGCATATTGGATACATCCCATTATCTAGTTTACAAGGTACAATGAGAAGCCAACTTGAACAAGTAACAATTGCAGAAAATTCCAACTTACCCTAACATATGATTTTGACAAATCCAACTTTAGGAAAAATGAACTTACTTTGTTCCTGTTGATTGAATGAATGGTTTCTTGAGACAAAGAAACTACATCATGGATCTGGCGATTAAAGAGGAATCGAAATTGCTCTTCTGAAATCTTACTCAAGATAGAATTTAATATTTAGGAAAATGTTTTAGCTATCATTTTGTAAACGCCGTTGCAACAAGATATAAACCTGAAATCCTTAAAGGATAAGGGTTTCTGCTTCTTTGGTATCGGTGCTAGAAAGGTTGAGTTTATTTCTCCCAAATATTTACTAGATCATTGAGAATCACAAACAACCTTCAAACTATCTTCCTTAACAAGATTGAAAAAACTTTGTAAAATTTCGGTCATGAATCGAGAGCCTAGACTCTTCCATTTTTGGAAGGAATGCACAATGTGGCTTAGTTGTTCTTTCAATACCTCCTCAACAAGGGATTTATTTGTTTATTCTACTATAATTTTTGGAAAAATACTTAGTACAAGCAATATTTCTTGAATTAGACAACCTTCCGTCTCTTTGAACATGTTTTTAAAGTAAGAAACCCTCACATTCACATTTTCTTGAAACAATCTAACTAAATTTCCTTACATATCCTGGATCTCTGAAATCATGTTTATATTTATTTTATGAGATGCAAACCAATGATTTTTTTTGTTTTACTATCTCCTTCAACAATCCAAAGGGTGTTGAACTTTGGTATTTCCATTGATGTCAAATGTCAAATAGACACATGAAGGAAATAAGCATAAAGTCAAATGAGATGGATGCATGATGAAACATAAGCTTGAAGTCAAACAAGATGATTTCATGTCAAACAAGATAAATGAAGATTAATGGATATGTTAAGAAGATGCGGGTTCACTATTGCATAATCAAGCTAGATGAAGTTAGCACAAATATAACATGAAGATCTGTGTCAGTTTAAGAAGTATAAAAATAAGAGAACAAACCTTTGAAATGTAGATCATGTACACAAGAAGCATGAATACTTGTTCTAGTTGGAAGAAATACATAAAATAATACAAGTCTTTGAATTCAAGTACAAAAGTCTAAACAAGAAGTGGCACTTGGTGCACAAATACCACAAAAACTAAATTGCATAGACAAGTGTGAAAGGTTTGGGAGTGTGCAAGAGGCATGAAAGTAAGATGCGATTAAGATGATGTTTCAAGGGTCCAAGACTACACATGCAGTAATTTCAAATTGAGAAAAATCCCACTAAGACATGGGACACATATACACAAGCGTCCAATAAAGTGCAAATATATATGCACAAACACCACCAAGGTGTTGGACTAGAGTATGCAAAACTCCATGTGTTAAATCATGAAAAGATAGACGCTGACGAGAGATCAAATGAAGTGGCTTGATTAACCAAAAAGTAAGGAATTATGGGAATCACTAATTCAAAGGAACCCCAACTTGCAAACACACTCTTTGATAAATAATAATATAAGTAAGCAAGAAGTGGAAGTGATGAAGTAAGCTTGAAGATGAACTTGATATGAGTTTTTGAGTGTAAAAGCTTTGTATTTTTGGGGATCAATGGCTAATTGAACTAGAAAGAAGATATACAACAAAGAGACAAATGTGCAGAAATAATTGAAAGAGATGAACATAAACTACACATAAAAGAAGAGTGCCTAGCACTGATATTTGTGACAGAAGCAACAAAGACAACATAACACTATTAACATCGCAGATCACATAAGGTTGGAGAGCATATCTATTGAAAAGAGTCTTTCACAAAAATTGTGAAGTATTGATGTAGGATATGCAAAACAAAGAAGATCATAGATAGTTGCAAAATACATAAATTGCAAATATTGTATATATGATTTCCAGAGGAAACATAAGATCACAAAGAACTGATGCTGAAAAGACAGAAATTAGAGAAGTCCACTATTAAGTTGACAAAATATGAAGACAACTGAAAGAACAAAAGACCTAGATTGGTGTAAGTTGCATGCTATTGAATGTGCATAATACATAAAGAGTAGAAATAATAGAATAGAAAACTCTGTTAGAATAGTAATCCAACCCCTTAGTACCTTAGTCTAAGTCCCTAGTTAATTTTATTGCAATTTTACATTAAGACACTATGGTTTTGGACTTTGGATACTTAGTTGGACCAATAACCATTTAAATTGGGGAATTCACACCCACATGAGCACTCCATCTCAGTCAACCTTCCACATGTGTTCCCTCATCATTTATGGTGCGCTCCCATTCATTGAATGTGGATAGTTTGGTTGACTAGGAGCGCTAGAGGTGGATTTTGGATTGATTTGGTGCATTTAATGCCACATAGAGCATATCACTCACCTATTTTTTCACACCCACACATGAAAAGGAATCATGATTTCTCCATGTCACTTCATCCACACCCACACAACAATTCATGGCCATTTGGGATGATTTGGAGCACGTTTGGCCCACCTAGGGGGGATTGAGGCCAATTTGGCCAATTTCACATGTACAGTCATTTTGGGCTTTCCAATCCTCACGAACCAATTTAGATGTAATATAAACCTGTTACTAACATATTTTCATGTTATACAATCAAATGATAACCTATTTCAGTTCACATTGCATGTGTAAATTGTTTCTCTTTTAATGGTTTTTTGTTGGTTTTGCACCAAATTAGATTTGTGAGTTTCTATAGGGATCCCAGATATTTATGTAGATCAAAATTATCACATGGTATTAGAGAAGAGTGGATTATAGTGAGTTTCATATCAATCCTAAACATTTTGAGCTGCATTTTTTAGAGAAATTCTAGATAAAATTGAGTGGTTTTTTCAGGACATTTGGAAATTTCATCACCGTTAGCGTATGCAGAAATGGAAGCAACCCACATATTGCTAAAAAATTTCAATTTATTCGATTGGAAGCCAGAGATGGTTATTCAATTGAGATCCAAGGGTCTCTACAGAGTTACCATGGGCATAGAGGTGGAGCCAAACTTTGCTTTAGAGAAAGCCAAGTACTTCAATAGACTGGATGAAGCATACGGATTTTTCTTCCTGAGTATATCAAGAGATATTTTGTTCCACAAAGACATTTTAACAACCCCAAATGAATTCTGGGTAAAACTAGAGACATTCTTTGGGAAAATTGATAAACTAAGAGGACACCAGCTTGAGAATGAGCTCATTAGTCTGAGCCTAGGGCACTTTGACACTATCGAGGATTTCTGCACCAAGTTTAAGTATATTGTGCTTCATATAAATTAGTGTGGGATTAAGAATAAGCAGCCTCAGTTGATACTGTCCATCCTTTCGAAGTTGGGGCCATATTTTTCAGTGTTTGTAAGCACCTTTCATTCTGACAAATTGACACTTCGAAACCGGAAAATGCCAACATTAGCTAGCTTCATGGAATCCATAACCCAGGAGCAAGACAAGCTAGTTCATATGGGTACCATCATCAAATCCAAGGATCAAGCCCTTAATACTAGTGTATCAAGTCAATCCCAGAGCAAGAAGAAAGATTTGAAGCAAAAGGAGAAAGAGAAGAAGGAATCAAGTTCAGAAAGCTCTAGTTCTACTGATGGGAGCTCGAAATCTATGAGGAGGAGAAACAAGAGAGAAATAACCACATGTGATTATTGCAGAGGTTCACATCTTGAGAAATATTTCTTCAGAAAGAATATGGACATCATGACCAAGCTCCTTGAGGAGAACCATATTGCTCTTCCAGAATTTGCAAAAAGATGGGAACGTAAGCAAGGAAATGGTAAGGCTGAGCATGCATTGGGTGCATGGGTAAAACCCAATTATATTTCCTCTATTTCTGATTCAAATTCTGATATATCAGAACCTGAAACCTCCATCCATTCTGTTATCCCTAAAGTTGGACCTAGACTACGGGATCCAAGCTTAAGGAAATCTTAGGTTGACAATGGCCAAATCAAATGAAATCAAATCAGGAAGACAAACTGGTATAAAAATTAAGGCTAATATATCTTCACAGTACTATAGGGTATTAGGCTGATATCATATGTTTGTACAGTTTTCAGGTATGAGATTACAATATCAAAGATATATGCAACCAATATATATAACAGATAACTAAATACAAGTATTTACAAAGACAACAAAGTGTATATCAGGCTGGTAAAACCATGAGGGCAGCAAGAAAAATCATATAGATTATATAGCATAAACATACAGAACATCATCAATAACAGAGGTTCTATGATCTTGATAATATAAAATGAAACTGTGACTGTGTATGAACCATAAAGATAACTATTTCTTCTGATAAGAATTAGACACTGGAATATGAGTGACCAACACCTAAAAGAATTACCATAGGAAACAGTTTATAAAGTACAGGGACAAATCATTAATATATTTCATTCAAAGCTAAAACCTGTTGAAGCTGTAAAGATCTTATGCTATACAAAGCTGTGCAATTCCTCCAGCATTATCCCAAAATCTGCCAACCTCCTTCACGAGCCCTCTGGCTGGGACCTCCCTGCCCTTACATTGAACAATGATCTAATTTATATCAATTACATCAACTAACTAAGAAAAGAAATTATTTGATCCTCTGCCTCTTTGATGAGGTCTGCCACCTATCAAGTTAGTTGCTGAAATGATGACTCGCTTCCTGGAAATACTGAACTTTGACAGCCATATAATATAAAAATAACTCTTTGTTTTTAGGTGTCTACCATCTGTATGCTTAAATATTGACCAAATCCCTAATAGTCTGAGGATGAGTAACTAAACTCCTTGAAATCTGGAATCATTGACAACGTTGTCTTCAAATTCAAAATACTCTGCCACCTGTTCGCTGAACATGTTATCCATCAATACCCCGAGCCAACAGATCAAAAAAACTTAGAATTAATAATTTCTGCCAGAAGTGAGAGTGTCACGCAGCAATACAATGGATGAGTTTGCTTTTTCCACAGCAATTTGCCATCGCCAGAATTCATCGTTTCCATATCATGATCACTGGACTGGGCAAATATCCTCCATGCTATTTTCGAGCACCTCTATGATATTTGTTGTAACAGTGCTACGCTTGTGCTGTTCAAAGGCTAGAGATGCTGCCTTCCTCACGAGTACAGAACCAGCAATAGCTCCCAAAATTACTGGATTTGATGAAAACCTGAACTTCTTATCATCTTTGTTGGATGCCAAAAGGCTCATAAGAAACCTGATTTTATTATTGAGACAACAAATGTTAATGTTTCCAAATCAAAACAGTTACTCGGAACTCCACTGGCTGGTTGGAAGTTGCAAGTATATATCCTCCAAAAGATGCTAGAACCTGAGCACCTAATAAGTGCGAGGCACACATTTGGACCGAGTGTCGCCAACCCAAAAATCAACATATACATTTACATTACTCGGTGCTTGAGAATTTAATGATCTGCAGCCAATGGTCTTTGCAACTGGACCATAGGATTCTCATGTAGAACAAAGCCTTAAAAGATCCTGAACGTCTAAATAGTGGACAGAGTTCTAGCTTGACATGATCCTCTGAAGTATGGCAGAAGCATTGGTCGGTAACATAAATCCAAAAATAGGTTGAATTCATAGAAATCCTCCAAAATTTAAATCGGGGAGGAAACAGGCTCAAAGAATATTTTGGATCAGAGAAACTAGGGGAACTTTTTCTACCCATATAGATCCCAAACTAAAGAAAGTGGTGGAAGGATCAAAGGTTGAGACTTACACCAAAAGCTCTTCGGTGCTCTGGAATGTAGCCGCATGCATTGAATTTACTCTTCACTCTGAGTCCATTTGCAAGTTATTCCGATCTGCTCATCATCTTTGTTGCCGATGGCATTCAATTGTCGTTCTAACTGGATATTTTTCATGTTCCATCTTTGTATCTCATCGACAAAACTCGAAGCCCTGGTTTGCATGTCAGCCATGTATTGTAACAGCAGTCGCTCCCTCTCAGTTGCTGCCTCCAAAATGCCATTGTCAGTGGAAGATTTGGGACCTGGAATACGCAACTGATGAACTGAAGGAGTTTTGGACTGGCTCATAGCCTTCATTAGGTTGACAAGTTGATCCCTTTGCCTAGCATTATTTTGTGCAATTATTTGCATATGTGAAAGCACTGAAGACACTTCTACACTTGTTGGAGAACTTGAAGATGACAAAGGCATAGTCTTTGGCTGAGGCAAGGTCTCCTCTGGACCCATATCCCCCTGCATAACTTTGAAACGCCCCTTTTGCTGTACAATAAGTGGCTTTGACCTTTCTCTCAAATTATCTGGGTTGCCTGCTGAACTGGATTGCCTGTAAATACAATCAGTAGAACGTGTAACATTCATTCTGTGAAATGTTCATGACCCGCTTAACTTTATCTCTATATGAGGTTGATGTCGATGCCCATCACTGCTTTTATTATCTCCATCTTGAGCACACACAGTTTCAGCTATGATTGATTCTCTCCTGACTACGTCACCTTGTAGAGAAAAAGCCTGACAGTCCCCCATAGTTTTACCCTCTTTCTCAGAAGCATTTTCATGATCCACAACCTTTAAAGTGTCACCCTTCTCTGTCGGAAACAGCTCTGGAAAGTCCTCAATACACTCCTTACCAGGTGTACTAAAAGGACGCATGTCATCCTCAAATGCATTAGCGTGTCCTCTGAGCCCATTTATAGGCTGAAGTTTCAAAGAAGCTGTCAGAGATTCTGATTGAGCTTGCATCAGATGATCTTTCCCTTCTTAACCCTTTTTTCAGTAGCCAAATGACAAATGAATTGGGGAAAACTGAATGTTTAGCTGTTTTTTGCCACGATACCCATCAGCATTCATTGAATGAACGGCTACATTGGTGAAAGGACACCACCTGTATCCTTTATTATGCCTCCGTATTGAGTCATCATTTTATGGTAAAGAATCATTAAGACATAAGAATGCCGAAGGTTCATGCTCCAAGCATATATTCAATACTATGATAAAACTTATATTAATCAAAAGTTTCATATGATAAACCATAAACCTTTCCAAAACATACCATATATCTTTTATACCATCAACACACCATATGCTGCAAGCTCTCAATAAGCTGCCAGTTTGGGAATTTCGCTGCCAGTTTGCAAAATCTACCATGTAACGCATAATTCTTTACACATACATAGGTTTTTTATTTGCTGAATGAAACTTTAATGATTTAAGGTATCTAAAGGAAAGATAAAGGCTAACAAACAATCATAACACTCAAAACAAGCTGGAATTTAAAACAAGAAAAACCAATGTAAAGCAAAAATTTAAAAATAAACCAGGTGAAAAATCCTAGAGATAACACATTCCTTCAAAAAATTCCCAGTCAGTTCATCAAAGCTTCCTCCCAAAACTAGTAATTTTTCAATAGCCTTTGATGTACCTTTTGAAAGATCTTTCCCAATCCAACCAGATATTTCTAATTCTGATTCTAAAGATTATATATAGGATTATATACATCCTATTGCAGTCATTGACTCATTTCCCCAACCATCTCATGACCAAAAGACCCAACAACCCTCAAGTTCACTAGTTGGAAATTTAGAAAATTGCCTAGTTTCCAATGCTATGTCTCTTGTATATGTTGCTGTTATGTCTTGTATGTATTTCATTGGTTGGAAAGAAATATCATTGGCCTTCATGGGACTGCTGTTCCATATTTCTGGACTTTATTTCACCACCCATGGTTCAAATCTCAAGTCTCCAGACCTTCCAGGTTTGCTCAATTGCAATTGTGATCTATTTTCTCACTCTTCTCTTCCTATGGATCCATTCGCTCACGGGGATACCATACCTCTGATATTTTCTGAAGTGTATGACATGTATTATGATATTTCAGAGCCTCATGATATTTTTTATAGAGTTAGGAAGGTACTTCATCAAATTGGGAGAAATATTCATGGTTTTATTCACGAGATGGCAGCTACACATAATGCAGATTTTGTTGAATCTTTTGATGTTATTTGGGAAAGAGTTTGCAGAGATATATTTTCCATGGTTGATTATGATATTAGATCAGAGTATGATTGCACCAAAATACATTCTTATTATGCCCCTCCATCATCAAATCATGACTATCAAAGGGCCTCTCCACATGATCTTTGTTTACAACACTTTGATGCATTGATGCATGATCGTGGCATCCACAACATCTTCACAAGGTCCATCACCAAGAAGTTGTTATTTCAGCTCATTAAAGTGAAGAAGAGGACATTCTGAAGACATTATTGATCTCTTTCATATCCATTTTTGAGGGGAGGTTTTGTCCCATGAGGTTTTCCTCTTTACCTAAGTTACATGGATTAATAATTTTTTTTGTTATGTATTGAGGTGACTTAAGCCTTTGTTTCCAAGGCATTCCACTTCATTTTATGAGCTGTACTAGGTTTTTGGTTAAGGGAGGGTATTATAACAGTAATCCAACCCCTTAGTACCTTTGTTTTGCAGCTGCAACATTTTCCCAAAATTCAAATTTTTTTGGGACCCTCCTTTAATTCGTTTTGCTCAGTTTTTTTCAGTTTTGCTTGATGTTTGCGCAAGGATTACTTTGATGCCGACGATGTTTTACTGTTTGAATTGATTTTTCTTTTCTATCGGAAGGGTTTAGATTTTTGAGTTGGGAATCTAGTTATCTTCACGCCTGCCATTGAGGAAAAGAATGGGACATCAAATCCCAGTCAAGTGTGTTTGGTCTCCGATGCATTTTTTCTTTCTTTATTGGCAGTTGTTTTGAGATCCCATCGGAACATTTGTTTATATGTCTTCCGCCATTGCGGAGGAGGTACTGTGAAGTTTTTTGAGAGTTGTTTTATCCTCTTCCGATCCTCGCTGCTTTTGATTCGTAGATCCTTTGGATTTTGGTTGTTGCTGTTGTGGTTTTGGAAAGCACTATCTTTCCGCTGTATTTTGATTTTGTTTTCCGCGTGACCATTATTTTTTGGCCGAAATCATGTTTATTTTTACTCCGATTTTTGCTAGTCTGCGGAACTTGGTTTCTTTTATGATTTCGTAGTTGCGGCCCTCCAACCATCTATCGATCCGAAGCCTTAGTCTCACGAGATTTGATGCAAGTTTTGTTTTGTTTCTCTCCCGATGCCCTTCGCGGGTTTCTTGGTTGTTTCGTCATCCGCTGTTGTGGAGGTGCTAATGACAGGATCGTCGAACCCATAGATTGTCTGCTACCCGATGGTCTTACTTTCCCGCTGATTATTTTGTTGACCATGGTGCATATATAGTGGGGTTGGGGTTTATTGTTTTTATTTGTTATTTTGCGAATTTCCTCGTGCTGTCGTTTTCGCTCGAGCAAACCAACGCATTCGCTGTCAGTACTGCGCTCCTAGGTGGCTTCACTATGGAAGTTTATAGGTTTTCCTCCACCAGTCGCGTAACACAGTGATAGGTAGGCCCTTATGCCCATTTTTTCGTTCCGTTCGATTGGTCAAATTTTTTTTGTTGTCCTTGGTCAGTTTGTTGCCTCTGTGATTATCGGTTACCTAGGTTTTCCATCTCGACATGTATATATATCCTAGGTAGATGGTCTGGAGGCCCGGTGGGGGGTGTTTGTGGTTTTGTGTGATGGTTTCTTCCATGGATGTTATGAGTTTGCAACTCGCACTTGACTGTTTGAGGAACCGATGCAGACGGTCGTTACGCTGTCCGCACCAGTTTCCCCCAGTATGTGTCTGGCCGTCCGGGGAGGGCGTTTTTATGGTTTTCTTCCAAGATGCCAAGGTTCTGGTTGCACTGTAGGGTCTCCCTCGTTGTTGTGAACCGAGTTTGTAGCGTTGAGATTGTTAGACTTGAATACAAGCCCGTACCATATTTTAGGGTCAGAATGCACTACCTGGGTGGAGTTTGATGCGAGTGTTTTTGCAGCAAATAGCTTCATCTTATTTTTTATGAGTCAAATGCATTATCACATGCCGTATCCTTCGCTTGGGAGTAGGCGCCATATTTTCCTTGGAAGGATTTAGTTCTTTGCACAAAGAGGGGGTTTTGAGACCGTTTTCTACTCAACTTTTGGAGGGGGATATTCGTCGTTTTAGAAAGGCCATAATCTTTTGAGTTGATTCTGCAAATAATGATAGTGAGCTGGTTTTAGCCTTTTGGGGTAGATTAATTTTATGGGGGGAATTTTGGTTTGAGTATTGTTTGTTTTACTTTCATAGAGGCAATCATGTTTAGCCTAGATGAGGTAAAATGCTCATCAATTTTGTATCCATTTTTGAATGTTATCAAGGAATAGCCCAACAAAACCTAAAAATAATTTCTGTATATGACAGGAAAATTCTTCAGAACACAAGATGTCTAGACGCCAAAAGAAGAAGGCTCCCGTAGTAGAGGAGGAAATCGAAGTCGAAATTGTTACCAGAGTTGAGTACACCTACGAGGAAACAAAATGCATAGTGGGTGTGGAACCCGAATATAAATGGGGGGAGGTCTAAAGACTAATAACACGCCGAGAAGTACCTGACACAGGTTTTGAAGAAGAAACCATCTATGCCAATATAGAGAGATCTGCATTGATGAAAGTTGCTACCAGACCTGAGCTGTTTCCATGCTCAGAGGTGATTGGGTGGATTCTACCCAGGGTAGATGTAACCACCATGATCTCGGAAAATGTTGATAAATAGGGTTACGTTGCTTATAGCCCTAGGTATGTATCACTAGCCTACCACTTACCAGAAGCACAAGTGTACTTGACTGAATATTGGCGAAAGGCAATTAAGATGGACTTATTCGAGACACTGAAGAGAATGCTGGTGCCTGGCAGGAGCTTTAGGACTAGACCATTTGGGGAATATGATACTACCACTGTAAGAACCCCTTATAGGTTCATTGCCCTGATTCTAAACATGATTTTCAGAAGGGCCCATGGGAAAAGCTTCAATTTGGAGTGGGTGCCTATCATTTTCTATGTTGCAACACAGGGGACAGTGTTCAACTGGGCAAAAATTTTGTCCAACAACCTCTCGGCCTACATCGCATAAACATTAGGAGGGGTGTCCCAGAAGAGATCAGATTTCTATATGAGCTCTATACTGATTGATTGCTTACTATGCAACCAACCCTTCCCAAATCTGAGTTGTATCTGGGACCGAGAGAGAACACCAGTATACACAGCTTACAAGCCATTGTGGGCACACAAGTACCACAGTCACTATAGAGAAGTGTGTGAGCACTTCATCATGCCACTATATACATCGATCTTCTTAAAGGAGTGTAATTGTATGTCAGAGGAAGCATTGCAGGTGATTGCGGAATATGCAGACTACTATTTAACAGAGGATGGATTGTACTTCAGAATGTATGGATGCTCCAGAGCACCCTCACTACTGCCAAAGTATGCCACTAACTATGTAGTGCATAAGGAGGCAGTTAAATAGGTTTTCTTAGATGGTATAGGGAGCTTTCTATTCGAACATAAGAAAGCGGCTTACCCTTGTTTACCATTCAGGTTAGGGAGTTATAAGTTCACAAGAGTAAAGAAAGATGATGAATTTGTGGAGGAATTGGGGAAATTCCATTTTGGGGAAATGAATTTCCACAGGAATGATTCCCGGAATAAAGTGGCCAAGCATTGCAAGAAAGCAAATGTACATTTTTATTACACAAGCCATTGGGATAGAGAGGAATCCATTTTCCGCAGTGCACAAAACATAACGGCCTTAAGAAAAAGATTTAAAAAGAAAATCACCACCAAAGGCGGGAAAGGACAGGATGAACAAGAAAAGGCAGGGGAGGAAGAGGCTAGAAAAAGAGATGAAGATGCTAGGAGACTAGCACAGGAAGCTAAAGGCTGGATCAAAGGTGAGGAGGAAGAAAAGAAAATAAAGTTGGATGAAGAAATGAGGAAACAGGAAGAGAAGAGACTAAAACTGACAGGGGCAGTGACATAGCAATCAGCTTCCGATCCTGTAGACAGTCAGGATCAGGACTTGGGTAATCCTGATATTCAAGATCCCAAGGCAGCTACTGGAAACACAACAGGATAGGCCGTGGTCTCTACCCTTGGGCTGATCCCTTTTGAGCAGAAGAAAGGGGAGGAGGTACCATATTTCAACACCATCTTTTATGATAAGGAAAGGAAAAGAATAGTGAAGAGGACCGAGAGAAAGGTTGAGACTGGGGGGCAGTCAGGTAAAATGATAAATGATACAACCGTAGTATATGGGACAGACAAGGACCCCATATTCACCACCAGAGCTGGTGCTGCATTGATCCATGCTTCTGAGGACAATGTAGATCGAATAATGACTGATCTTCAACAGTCAAAGAAGTCTACTGCCCAGCTAAAAGATACCCTGAGAAGAGAGAGAGAGAGGAAAATAATAGATTGAAAAGAAAGTTTGAAGGCATACAACATGAAATAAAGTCTTCAAAAGCTGAGCTCCAATTCCTTTAAGTTTAGAAGAGATCTATGGAAGCTGCCCAAGAGAGTTTGGAAAAATTGCAGTAGGAATGTCAAGGGTTAAGAACAGAAAAGGAGCAGCTGCTAGGTAATATAGGGGAGTTGGAGCTACAGAAATGTACCTTGGAAGAATCTAAAAGATAATCTCAGAGGCAGACTGCAGAGCTTAAAGAACAAAATACCTCATTAACAGCAGCTCTAGCAGAGGCCAAAGAACATCAGGTCAGTCTTCAGCCTTTCAAGGAGCACGTTCTGGCATAGAGGAGCAAGATGCACCGGCTGCAAGCAGCCATAGAGGAGGAAAGGTGCAAGATTTTGTAGGTGGAAAATCAGCTAGAAGAGTTTTTGGAAACCTCTTCATATTTTGTAGACAGATCATAGGACATCTTAGAAGTCCTGACAGGAAGGATGGCGAGATTGGAAGCGAATGAAGAAACCCCTGCAGGTCTACCATCAAAATATCAACAAGCCCTAAAGCATGACTATTATTTACTGAAATTTGCCATAAACACAGCCAAAGAATTCAAGAGGGCTGTCAAGAAGACAAAGGGGGCTTGTACAGAATTCTTCAGGAGACTTTTGATCACTTATAATCGTTGCCAGGTTGAAGCTGAACAGAGAATGGATACCTTTCCAGATCACATCATGTTTTGGAGATGTTGTAAAGAAGATATCAAGAAGATGAACAAAGGATACAACAAATCAAAGCCATAGATGAGCAAACCCTGCGGAATGAATTAGCTCATTCCGCGGTTAGTGTGTAGTTGTTAGAAGACCAACTTTGCCTGAGCGCAGCCAGAATATAAGTAATAAGAAATCAGGCTGCTAAATTTGAAATAAATATTCATTTCTTAGAGCCTTCTGAATTCGAAAGCATTGCCTCAAAGGCTTCAGCATGGAAGAAGTTTTTGAATAATCAAGCGGGACCTTCCTCATGAGCACTTTATTCATTTTATTGTAATATATTGTAAATTCTGTAAGCACTTAATGAGAGAAAAATGTGGGAGGTGAAGAGTTGGGGAAGCCCAAGAGTCATTTGGGCAGTCCAACAGTTTTGTTCTTTTGTATAAACATAGAAGATTGAGACTAGAGAGGGACATTTTCCTGGTTAGATTGGGGAACACATATTGTAAGAAGAACTATTTCCTTTTGCAATAGATAATTACAGTTTTCCTGTTGGAGAAAGCTTGGTGGAATGTTCAAATGTTGTGCTACGGATTTGTTGAAGAGAAACTATTTCGTTTTCAGCTTTTTGTCTGTTAACTGTGAGATCGTTCTAACTCTTTGAACCTATGTTCTTGCATGAACGCTCTCTGGTTCATTTTATGAAAATTTCCACCATGAGTAATGAATGTTTTTCATAAACAATTGGCTATCTGGTTGTTCAAATATCTCTAAATGTTCATGTGTTTTGAAAGAAGTATCAACTATCTGTGATTTTTCATAATGCATGTACAAAGTACATTACTCATTAATAAATGATAATCTTGCTCCCTAGGGATAGGTTAGGTAGTTAGTTTTAATTTCTTGCTGTGTGTGATTTAGAAGCAAGAGAGTCTAAGACGAGAGGTAAGAACCTGCGCATCACATTGTGACCACTCCTTGCATTCTTAATCAATCTGCATTTTAGATAGGCACTTCCATGTCATATTTAAAACTAAAACACAAAAATATACACGGTGGATTGGACTACAACCGGTAAAACCTTTTATTTTGGTTACTTGACCTACTATAGCCGGACCACAAACCGGACGGATTCCCTACACCAAACAGTCACGGGCTAGTTGGGAACGTTGACTAGGGAGATTCCCTTGCTATTGTTTCCTGTGAATTTCCAGGCCTCAACAGTTTCTAGCACTAGAAGGAGGGCCACCAGTGCATGGCTGGCCGAGGAAACCCATTTTCTTGAGATTATTCCATCGGTGACAGTTCAAAAAGCAGTTTGTTTCCCAATCCAATTCTTGAAGAGAAGGGTAAAGAGCACTTGTATTATGTCGATAACGAAGTAGTTAATGATCTGAGAAGACACACTAGGGAATATGTGAAGAAGATTGGAGGATTACCGATTATCCTTGACTTGCCTAGAAGAGAATATAAGAAGAAAGACCATCCTTTATTGGAAGACTCAGTGTTGGTTGGAGATTTGGAAGAACTGGTAGAAACAACATTACAGGAAGTTGTTCAGCCTTTGAATCAAGTGGGCCCAAACACACCTTACTGTTCACCTATGCGGATTCCTATTCCTTCACCTCCTCACTCTCCACCCAGACTCATGGCAGGTGTAAATGCAAACCAGCCACCCAACCCACCAAATCCACCATCGGCTTGGAAAGCCCGATCACCTCTAAACCTGACACCTCCGTTGCATGACTTACCTGAAGTTTTTGAGAAGTTGCTACCTAAGTTTGATCCAAATGAGAAGGTTGTAGTAGATGACCATTTGCAAAGTTTCTATTTGGCAATAGAAGGATTAAGGGTTGGGGAACATGAGGATGTTGTTTGTAGACTTTTTCCACACACCCTTAAAGGAGGAGCAGCATCATGGTATTTTGGTTTTCCTGCAAACTCCATCCCAGATTGGGATACTTTTGAAAGGATTTTCAGGAGCAAGTATGCATCCCAAAAGATGCATGTAGCACTAATGAAAGGTTTGGGCGCTTTAAAAAAAGAGAGGCAAGAAAAGGTACACAGTTTTACTCAAAGATTTTTTGCTTACCTAAAGAACTTCTTTGAAACTGATAAGCCCTCTAATAAAGTTTTGATTGAGTATTATACCTCAGCTTTAGGTCCTGATTTGGCTATGTTCGCAAAAGCTCAAGTTAAGCCTACGTTAGCAAAAAATTATGAAGAAGTAGAAAGAGTAGAGGCTGAAAAGGAAAATATAGAGGATTATCCTGAGCTATCTATAGAAAAAACTTCCAGGAAAAGAGCCTTATTGCTGTCCAAACCTAAAGAGGAGCAATCACATGATTTTGAGAGAATGTTAAAGATGATGCAAAAGCTTTCCAACAGAATAATAGATTTGGAGAAAGAAAAAGAAGCTCAGAAAGCTTATAAGCCTTACTTCAAAAAAGGGAAGATAACAACCAATTCCAGACACCTCCGTACAGTTCAGCATCGATGAATTTGACAGAGGTAGGGATGGATAATTTTTGCACTTTTCACCAACAAGCTCATTCTGAAAAGAATTGTCCTCAATGGTTAAATTCAATGCCATTGGTAATGAATCAGCTTTTGGATTCTAAAATGACTGAGGATAGTGATGAGGAGGAAAAGGGTAACCAGACCATAGAAAAACAAGAAAATGACACCATGCTTTTATGGGATTGTGTCTCGCTGTTTGATACAGAAAAATGTACTCTTAAACCTGAGAATATACAAAGAACAACAAAAGACATAAATTTTGTAAATAAAGACAATTCAATAATCTCAAAGATTAAAAGGTTGCAAGAGAATATCAGGAAACAACCAAAGAACAATGTTGAGGACAAAGTACCCGAAATTACCATTATTAGCCAAGATCTGGAGCAAATCAACAAGCCTGTTAAGCCTATTGAAGACCATGTAGGTGTTAACAAAGAAAATATTGAAAAGCCTGAAGAACTAGAGGAAGAGATACCCACTGAAAACCAACCTGTGGAGGAAGATGTCGAATCAATTGGGGAAGGGAAAGCTAGAATCCCACCTTTCCTTTTGACTCTAGAAATGCTGAACCATAAGGTGCATAATTGTTTGGTAGATTCTGGATCATCAGTGAATGTTATGCCACTTGCAGTTTGCAAAAAAATTAATGGGCAGCCAAAACCTAGTGCTTGGGAAGTTACTCAATTAGACAGAACTAATGTCAAAGTAGTGGGAGAAATGGAGAATGTTCTCATTCGTTTATCTACAAATAACAAGATATGTCAATTTATTGATATTGTGGTGGCTGACATACCAGATGGGTATGAACTTATTCTGAATCGAGACTGGTCCGCGAGGTTAAAGGGGTATTTTGCTTCAGATTGGTCACATTTATGGTTTCCTCATAAAGGGGTCCCAAATCGGATCGAAATTTTAAGAGAACCTTACATGAAGCACACTATCACTAAGTTGGGAGAAGCAAACGAATCTGCAAATTCTGTTTTGGGGAATTATCTAATGGAGCTTGAACTAAGATATCATGCATCAGATGAAGCCAGTAGTATGA
The DNA here is from genome assembly GCA_001517045.1 of Pseudotsuga menziesii. Classification (NCBI taxonomy): domain Eukaryota; kingdom Viridiplantae; phylum Streptophyta; class Pinopsida; order Pinales; family Pinaceae; genus Pseudotsuga; species Pseudotsuga menziesii. The sequence continues at coordinate 388,947 of LPNX010567659.1, forward strand.
CTGACACTCAGCCTGATCTCCTTCAAAGTGCACAGGTTGATGATATTGATTGTAAATCGGTAGACATAATTTCGATTTAAAAAATAGCAGAATTAGATCATGGTTAGGTATTTCACGTCTGCAATCTAGCCTACCCCTTTGACTCATAAGTTGATAGATTTTTTAGGGGTGGGCATAGAACTGATTAGGTAGTGGTTGGTTCTCAAATTTTATTTTTCTTTGATTTGATGACCTTGTACATAAATAATTTGATGCAGTTTTACTTTGATTTACAGCTTTTAGTTCTGGTTATTTTGGTTTGTTTTTGAATAAAAGAGGCAAAATTTTGGTTGCGTGGAAAGCATCAGAGTTCTTGATTAATTGAAATATTTGGGATAAGACTATGCATTTTATTTTGAAATTATATAATTTCTTCTAGAAAGTAGTTTTCCTAAATGGCTATGCAATCATTGAAGTCCTGCTTAACCTTTGAAAATAACTCAGAATTAAGAGGTCTGGAATACTATTTCGAGGCTCCATCCATTTCACATCTAAAATGTCCCATGAAGTGATAGCAAAAGACCCATGGAAAGGAAGCAAGGTAAACAATTTATTATATAAATTATCCCATGCCATGATTTTAAAAAGCCTAAAGGCTGTTAAGAGTCAAAACTCCTAAAAGAAGCAATGCATATCAAAACAAAGTATCAGAAACATGAAAACAATCTGCCAAAAGTTCTTCTCCGTCTGTGAGTTGATAAGTAAATACATCTCTCACACAAAAGGACACTATGGATAGAAGAGCCTGAATAAAATTCAGAAAGAAAGGCAGATGGAGGACTCAAACGAACAAAAGTTCAAACGGGCACAAAAGTGCAATTGGCATGGGAATGAGGAACAAACGGATAGTTCTGTTTACCATATGTTACGATCCTGTGGTGTCCAAGCTAGAAGCTACCCAAAGACAGAGGTAAAATAAAACTCACCTACTAAGCCTCAAAAGAGTTATCTAGACTTTCAAGTATTTTGGGTGTTCCCATTTCCAAAGAATGGACTGTCCTCAATGATTCAAATGCATGTGTTTGCCATCTTAGGAATATGAGCATCTAGAAGAATTCAACTTATGAGATAAATGATTAAATAGTATTTTACTGGGAAGAAGTTGATTCAGAAATCTGGGGTTCACCAGGTAGTCGCCAATTGTTGCAGCTGCAACATTTTCCCAAAATTTAAATTTTTTTTGGGACCCTCCTTTAATTCGTTTTGCTCAATTTTTTCAGTTTTGCTTGATGTTTGTGCAAGGATTACTTTGATGCCAGTGATGTTTTACTATTTGAATTGATTTTGCATTGCTATCGGAAGGGTTTATACTTTTGAGTCGGGAGTCTAGTTATCTTCACGCCCGCCGTTGAGGAAAAGAATGGGACATTAAGTCCGAGTCAAGTGTGTTTGGTCTCTAATGCATTTTTTTCTTTATCGGCAGTTGTTTTGAGATCTCGTCGGAACATTTGTCTATACGTCTTCCGCCATTGCAGAGGAGGTACTGCGAAGTTTTTCGAGAGTTGTTTTATCCTCTTCCGATCCCCACCGTTTTTGATTCGTAGATCCTTTGGATTTCAGTTGTCGCCGTTGCGGTTTTGGAAAGCACTATCTTTCCACTATAGTTTGATTTTGTTTTCTACGTGACCATTATTTTTTGGCCGAAATCATGTTTATTTTTACTCCGATTTTTGCTGGTCTGCGGAACTTGGTTTCTTTTATGATTTTGCAGTTGCGGCCCTCCAACCATCTATCGATCCTAAGCCTTGGTCTCGCGAGCTCCGATGCAAGTTTTGTTTTGTTTCTCTGTCGATGCCATTCAGGGATTTCTTGGTTGTTTCATCATCCGCCATTGCGGAAGTGCTAATGATAGGATCGCCGACCCCATAGATTGTTTGCCACCCGATGGTCTTACTTTCCTGCTGATTATTTTGTTGACAGCGGTGTATATATAGTGGGGTTGGGGTTTATTGTTTTTATTTGTTATTTTGTGAATTTCCTCATGCTGCCATTTTCGCTCGAGCAGAACAACGTATTCGCTGTCGGTACCGCACTCCTAGGTGGCTCCACCGTGGAAGTTACGGGTTTTTCTCCACCAGTCGTGCAGGACAGTGACAGGTAGGCCCTTATGCCCGTTTTTTCATTTCGTTCAATTGGTCAAATTATTTTTGTTGTCCTTGTTCAGTTTGTTGCCTCTGCGGTTAGAGGTTACCTAGGTTTTCCATCTCAGCATGTATATATATATCCTAGGTAGATGGTCTGGCAGCCTAGTGGGGGGTGTTTGTGGTTTTGCGTGATGGTTTCTTCCATGACCTTTATGAGTTTCCAAACCACACTCGACTATTTGAGGAACCGGTACAGATGGCCGTTACGCTGTCCGCACCAATTTCCCCCAGTATGTGTCTGGCCGTCTGGGGAGGGCGTTTTTATGGTTTTCTTCCAAGATGCCGAGGTTCTGGTTCCACTATAGGGTCGTCATCGTTGTTGTGAACTGAGGTTGCAGCGTTGAGATTGTTAGACTTGAATACAAACCTGTACCATATTTTAGGGTCAGAATGCACTACCTGGGCAAAGTTTGATGGAAGTGTTTTTGCAGCAAATAGCTTCATCTTATTTTTTATGAGTCAAATGCACTATCACATGTCGTATCCTTTGCTTGGGAGTAGACGCCATACTTTCCTTGGAAGGATTTAGTTCTTTGCACTGAGAGAGGGTTTTGAGACTATTTTCTACTCGGCGTTAGGAGGGGGATATTCGTCGTTTTAGAAAGGCCATAATCTTTTGAGTTGATTATGAAAATAATGACAGTGAGCTGGTTTTAGCCTTTTGGGGTAGATTAATTTTATGGGGGAACTTTTGGTTTGAGTATTGTTTGTTTTACTTTCATAGCGGTAATCATGTTTAGCCTAGACGAGGTAAAATGCTCATCCATTTTGTATCCATTTTTGAATGTTATCAGGGAATAGCCCAACAAAACCTAAAAGCAATTTCTGTATATGACAGGAAAATTCTTCAGAACCCAAGATGTCTAGACGACAAAAGAAGAAGGTTCCCGTAGTAGAGGAGGAAATCGAAGTCAAAATTGTTGCCAGAGTCAAGTACACCTACGAGGACACAAAATGCATAGTGGGTGTGGAACCCGAATATAAATGGGGGGAGGTCTATAGACTAATAACACGCCAAGAAGTACCTAACATAGGTTTTGAAGAAGAAACCATCTATGCCAATATAGAGAGATCTGCATTGATGAAAGTTGCTACTAGACCTGAGCTGTTTCCATGCTCAGAGGTGATTGGGTGGATTTTTCCCAGGGCATATGTAACCACCATGATCTTGGAAAATGTTGATAAATAGGGTTACGTTGCTTATAGCCCTAGGTATGTATCACTGGACTACCACTTAACAGAAGCACAAGTGTACTTGACTGAATACTGGCAAAAGGCAATTAAGATGGACTTAATCGAGACACTGAAGAGAATGCTGGTGCCTAGCAGGATCTTTAGGACTAGAACATTTGGGGAATATGATACTGCCACTCTAATAACCCCTTATAGGTTCATTGCCTTGATGCTGAACAAGATTTTCAGAAGGGCCCACGGGAAAAGATTCAAGTTGGAGTGGGTGCCTATCATTTTCTATGTTGCAACACAGGGGTCAGTGTTCAACTGGGCAAACATTGTGTCCAACAACCTCTCACCCTCCATCGCATCAGCAATAGGAGGGGTGTCCCAGAAGCTTTCAGAGTTCTATATGAGCTCTATACTGGTTGATTTCATACTATGTAACCAACCCTTCCCAAATCTGAGTTGTGTCTGGGACCGAGAGAGAACACTAGTATATATAGCTTACAAGCCATTGTGGGCACACAAGTACCATAGTCACTATAGAGAAGTGTGTGAGCACTTCATCATGCCACTATATACATTGATATTCTTAAAGGAGTGTAACTGTATGTCAGAGGAAGCACTGCAGGTGATTGAGGAATATGCAGACTACTATTTAACAGAGGATGGATTGTACTTCAGAATGTATGGATGCTCCAGAGCACCCTCACTACTTCCAAAGTATGCCACTGACTATGTAGTGCATAAGGAGGCAGTTAAATAGGTTTTCTTAGATGGTATAGGGAGCTTTCTATTCGAACATAAGAAAGCGGCTTACCCTCCTTTACCATTCAGGTTGGGGAGTTATATGTCCACAAGAGTAAATAAAGCTGATGAATTTGTGGAGGAATTGGGGAAATTCCATTTTGGGGAAATGAATTTCCACAGGAATGATTCCCAGAATAAAGTGGCTGAGCACTGCAAGGAAGCAAATGTAAATTTTGATTACACAAGCCACTGGGATAGAGAGGAATCCATTTTCCGTAGTGCACAAAACATAACGGCCTTAAGAAGAAGATTTAAAAAGAAAATCACCACCAAAAGTGGGAAAGGACACGATGAACAAGAAAAGGCAGGGGAGGAAGAGGCTAGAAAAAGAGATGAAGATGCTAGGAGACTAGCACAGGAAGCTGAAGGCTGGCTCAAAGGTGAGGAGGAAGAAAAGAAAAGAAAGTTGGATGAAGAAATGAGGAAACAGGAAGCAGAGAGACTAAAAGTTACAGGGGTAGTGACAGAGCAATTAGCTTCCGATCCTGTAGACAGTCAGGATTAGGACTTGGGTAATCCTGATATTCAAGATCCCGAGGCAACTGCTGGCAGCACAACTGGACAGGCCATGGTCCCTACCCTTAGGCTGATCCCTTTTGAGTAGAAGAAAGGGGAGGAGGTACCAGATTTCAACACCATCTTTTATGATAAGGAATGGAAAAGAATAGTGAAGAGGACTGAGAGAAAGGTCGAGACTGGGGGGCAGTTAGGTAAAATGATAAATGATACAACCGTAGTATATGGGATAGACAAGGACCCTAGATTTACCATCAGAGCTGGTGCTACAATGATCCATGCTTCTAAGGACAATGTAGATCAAATAATGACTGATCTTCAACAGTCAAAGAAGTGTACTGCCCAACTAAAAGATACCCTAAGAAGAGAGAGAGAGGAAAATAATAGATTGAAAAGAAAGTTTGAAAACATACAACATGAAATAAAGTCTTCAAAAGTTGAGCTCCAATTCCTTCAAGTTGAAAAGAGATCTATGGAGGCTACCCAAGAGAGTCTGGAAAAATTGCAGCAGGAATGTCAAGGGTTAAGAACAGAAAAGGAGCAGCTGCTAGGTAAGATAGGGGAGTTGGAGCTACAGAAAGCTACCTTGCAAGAACCTGAAAGACAATCTCAGGGGAAAACTGTAGAGCTTAAATAATAGAATACTTCATTAACAACAGCTCTAGCAGAGACCAAAGAACAACAGGTCAGTAATCAGCCTTTCAAGGAGGACGTTCTGGCATAGAGGAGCAAGATGCACCAGCTGCAAGTAGCCATAGAGGAGGAAAGTTGCAAGATTTTGTAGGTGGACAATCGGCTGGAAGAGATTTTGGAAACCTCTTCATATTTTGTAGACAGATCGCAGGACATCTTTGAAGTCCTGACATGAAGGATGGTGAGATTGGAAGCGAATGAAGAAACCCTTGCAGATCTACCATCAAAAGATCAACAAGCCCTAAAGCAAGACTATGATTTACTGGAATTTTCCATAAACACAGCCAAAGAATTCAAGAAGGCTTTCAAGAAGACAAAGGGGGCTTGTACAGAATTCTTTAGGAGAATTTTGATCACTTATAATTGATGCTAGGTTGAAGGTGAACATAGAATGGATACCTTTCCAGATCACAGCCTATTTTTGGAGATGTTGCAAAGAGGATATCAAGAAGATTAACAAAGGATATAGCACATCAAAGCCATAGACGAGCAAACCCTGAGGAATGAATTAGCTCATTCCGTGGTTAGTGTGCAGTTGTTAGAAGACCAACTTCACCTGAGCGCAACTAGAATAGACGTAATAAGAAATCAGGCTGCTAAATTCAAAATAAATATCTGTTTCTTAGAACCTTCTGAATTCGAAAGCATTGCCTCAGAGGCTTCAGCATGGAAGAATTTTTTGAATAATCAAGCGGGACCTTCCTCATGAGCACTTTATTCATTTTATTGTAATATATTGTAAATTCTATAAACACTTAATGAGAGAAAAATATGGGAGGTGAAGAGTTGGGGAAGCCCAAGAGTCATTTGGGTAGTCCAACAGTTTTGTTCTTTTGTATAAACATAGAAGATTGAGACTAGAGAGGGACTTTTTCCCGGTTAGATTTGGGAAGACATATTGTAAGAAGAACTATTTCCTTTTGCAATAGATAATTACAGTTTGCATGTTGGAGAAAGCTTGGTGGAATGTTCAAATGTTGTGCTACGGATTTGTTGAAGAGGAACTATTTCGTTTTTAGGTTTTTGTCCATTAACTGTGAGATCATTCTAACTCTTTGAACCTATGTTCTTTCATGAACGCTCTCTGGTTCATTTTATGAAAATTTCCACCATGAGTAATGAATGTTGTTCATAAACAATTGGCTATCTGGTTGTTCAAATATCTCTAAATGTTCATGTGTTTTGAAAGAATTAACAACTATCTGTGATTTTTCATAATGCATGTACAAAGTACATTACTCATTAATAAATGATAATCTTGCTCCCTAGGGATAGGTTAGGTAGTTAGTTTTAATTTCTTGCTGTGTGTGATTTAGAAGCAAGAGAGTCTAAGATGAGAGGTAAGAACCTGCGCATCACATTGTGACCACTCCTTGCATTCTTAATCAATATACATTTTAGATAGGCACTTGCATGTCATATTTAAAACTAAAACACAAAAATATACACGGTGAACCGGGCCGCAACGAGTAAAACCTTTTATTTTGGTTACTTGACCTATGGTAGCCGGACCACAAACCGGATGGATTCCCTATACCATACAGTCACGGGCTAGTTGGGATGTTGATTGGGGAGAATCCCTTGCTGTTGTTGCCTATGAATTTATAGGCCTCAACACTTTGTCTAAGTCGCTAGTCAATTTTATTGCATTTTTGCATTAATACACTATAGTTTTGGACTTAGGGTGCTTAGTTGGACCAATAACGAGTTAAATTGGGGAATTCACAACCACATGAGCACTCTAGCTCAGTTGATAATCCAAATGTGCACCCTCATCATTTATGGTGTGCTCCCATTCATTGAATGTGGACAGTTTGGTTGACTAGGAGCGCTGGAGGTGGATTTTGTCTAATTTTGGACTGATTTGGTGCATTTAATACCACCTAGAGCCTCTCACTCGCCTATTTTTGCACACCCATGCAAGAAAAGGAGTAATTATTTCCCCATGTCACTTAAGCCACATCCACATAGCAAGTCATGGCCATTTGGGATGATTTGGAGCAAGTTTGGCCCACCTAGGGGGGATTGAGGCCAATTTGGCCAATTTCACATGTACAGTCATTTTGGGATTACCAAGCCTCACAAACCACTTCATATGTAATATAAACCTATTAATAACATATTTTCATGTTAGAAAGTGAAATAATAACCTGTTTCAGTTCACATTGCATGTGCAAATTGCTTCTCTTTTAATGGTTTTTTGCTGGTTTTGCATCAAATTTAATTTGTAAATTTATCTAGGGCTCCTAGATATTGCTGTAGATCTAAATTATCACAAAATAAATGTTATTTGTAGAATTTTGAATGTGCATAAGACATAAAAATTAGAAAGAACAGAAGACACATATCAGTGTAAGTTGTAGATTGATGAAAGTGCGTAAGATGCATATAGTAGAAAGTGAAAGAGACACAGAAAAAACATAAGATGCATATTAGAGGGATAAAAAAATGTGATTGAAGAATTTGCAAATTGCAAATATTGAAAACTGCAGGTTTAAAGGGAATAGTTTGCAGAAATCAAATAGAAGTTCATATCGGGGAGGTAGGGCAAGGCAAGGAGATGGAGTTGTAACTTCCTTCCAGTTGGTGTTGGTAAACCAAGTGAGTTGGTGCTCACCATCAAGTTGGTGCCTGATGGATTGCAATTTAGTGTTTGCACAATAACATTTGTATTCTAGTAAGTTTGGTGCCTATTTTCGCAAGTTGGTGCTTTCATAGTGGATACAAGTCTTTATAGGTCGATGCTTGTATATGTGAGTTTGTGCTTGCACACAAGTTAAGTTGTTTCTTGAGTGAGTTGGTTGTCACACTTGTAGATCGATGTTTGTCATTATATATATATATATATATATATATATATACTATTCATATATTTGCGCACATATGTTTTATTGGTTGGTTGGAATAGTAACTGCAATATATTTTGAAAAGACAAATTGTTAATTATGTTCTTTATAATGATTCACCCCCCCCTCTCAGTATAAATAAGGATTACAAAAAAGGGCCCTACTTTTTAATCTCCATATATGTTCTTCCATTGTTATAAGTTCATTTCTCTTCAATTCCTAAATTCAAAGTCTCCAGTTCTATCTCTAAAAACAACCATGCACTATTATGGTTATATTTCTGCTAACTTTTCCTCCACTTCTTTTAGTTGGGCCTATTGTTAGCTTTGAAACCTTTATCCCATTCTTTGGATGCTTTCTTAACTTTGGATATATTTTTCTATTAATTGTTTCATAAAGGAAACCAAAGGATCTACTTGTAAAGGCGACCAAGAATCCTCCACCAATTTTCTATAGTCCTCCTCTTTAAGCTATGCTTAAATAAAATTAAAAGAGATCAGAGGTTTTGGATCCCTTTTTCAATTGACAGAAGAATAGGTTGATGATCCGACATACCTCCAACCTCAACCCATGAAAAAACCGTTAAAGATTTTGCAAGCACATTCTATGAAATTAAGAAATGACCTACTCTCTTAAATATAACATTCACCCCACTTCTTTTATTTCTCAATGTAGGCTAAAGCTTCAGATGCCATACATCAACAAACCCTGTAGATTCAAATATAGAACTAAAGAAATTACTCAAAGCATCTGGCCTAGCTAGGGAACCCCAAATATCCCTTTCAGAGAGAGTTAGGTTCAAATCTCCTCCCATAATCAAATTTTGCATCTCCACAATCCTTGAGGAGAATAACGATTCCCAAAAGGGTCAATGATTTTTAAAGAGCCCATAAACATTGAGAAAGGAAAACAAATCTTCTATAATCTTATATTCTAAATATTTTTTAATACCGACTCATGGATACTAACTAAAACTTCACTTAGAGAAGGACTCAACTCCATTATAAGTCCTCTGGAATGACCATCCAAGTTTATGTGTGCAAAGGACCAATATTTTATCCAATTACTTAGGGTTTCCTAAGCCTTCAAACCTTCCACCATTGTTTCTTGTATGAGGATGATCGAGGGATTTAAATTTTGAATCATCCTTTTTAATGGACTTAATTTGGGGGAGTCCCCTAATCCCTTAGCATTACAATAAAGATAGAGCATCAGGGAACCATAGGATTGGATTCCCCCACTCCAAGGGCCCTATTGATCGTAGTTTGTTTCCCTGATTTGACTTCCAACTCATATTTTTTTTAAGATTTTTATATTAAATACTTCTTACCCATAGTGACCTTCGTTGGACATTAAAGTCCAAGACTTCCAACAGACGTGGCTTCTTTAACCCTTGTAACCACCACCATAGATCTAGTATTATACACCTTACTCTGAACCAATACAGGAAGGATTCTCTTTGTTAAAGAAGGGGGAGTTGATCCAGTAGGACAACTCAATACTGGTCAGAATTAAGGGATTTGTGACTTTAGAGGGTGAAATGGGGGGAGAAGGAATATTTCAAGGAGAAACTAGAATGACAACATGATTAACTAATTCACATTTGTTACTTTAAAAAAATAGAATCTGCAAGGGAAACATTGATCTTACCAGAATTAGAAGGTGAGATGGCGTCCACCATCTTGCATGTATCCTTATTAGTTACATCCACGACAAGGGAAGTTGGATCACCACCTTTTTCCATGTTGTCTCTCCATATCACCCTATCTATCGAGACCAAAGAAGAATTTTTAACCTTGACTTTCTTATGTTTTTGGAACCCCAAGGAAAGATTTGGACAGTCCCTTAGTAAGTGCCCAACCTTACTGCATACTAAGTAGTGAAAGAGAATCTTCTAATAATCAAATCTTTGATTCCATACATTCTCATGCATTTCTAACTTAATTTCCTCATATAATCCATCTTGTAATCCAGTTCCTTAAGAATTTTCGCATAATACCTATCTACTTTATGTTCCCAATTGTCTTTGTTAATGCAAAAAATTGCGCAACTAGCTCTACACGGACTACACCACATACAAACATCAATTTCTGAACCTTTTCCCCCATTTTGACCTCCACAACTATGTTTTAACCTTATTCTCTCTCAAAAATCTCAAAAATATAAAAAAAGGGCCTAAAAAAACCACAAAAGAGCTAAAAATATCACAAAAGGGCTAAAAACCCCAAAAGAGAAAAAATACAACAAAAAGGGGCTTAAAACCCTAAGTAGGTCCTAAAACCCTAAGTAGGGTCCAAAACCCTAAATGAGAGAAAAGGACATAAAGAAATATAAATAAAGGGTGGAGGTCCCCATCGCAACATGACTCATTCCTTTCGATACTTGCATGAGTACTTTGAGAAATGATCACTCTTAAACTACTGATCGCAAGTCACCAAACATTACATTTGCCCCACTTGCTCCCATTTTTGTGTGTTGAGTCACCCTCCATACTACCAAACCTGTGGAGAAGTGATATCATTCTGAGTTAGGGAACGGTGGCCCACTGTCAAGTAAATCGGGAGTTATAATAGTCTCATTGTTCTTTGTTTAGTTTTATAGATTGTTTGTATTTGTTGATTTTTTTTACTAATCATTTGTTTGTAGCTAGTCCTTCCATTATGAACTTTACCATTTCATCCCTTTGACAGAAGGGAGGTGCATTTGCACGTATCCAGGGTGAAAAAACGACTACAGTTTGGCGACCACACTGGGTCAATCCCACTGAATCCCTAGTTTTACAATTTTTTTGCATGTTTTCCTTCATAGCCATCCTTGGTCAAGTCCTCACGAGGCCAATTCGAGTCCGTACGGCCCTAGTACCTGTCACTGTCGGCCACTATCGACTCTTTTTTTTGTTTTTTTGTTTTCCAGGTTCTAGCTGCCATCGCTACTTTTGGGCTGAAACCTGCAACCCAGTTGCGACTCTAGCCCCAAAAGGCACAACATGCCTCCCAGGGCATAGCTGCTGTCATTTTTTGCCTCAAAGGTGACCTAGTTGCTACTGTGTGGACTGTTTGTGTAACTTAGTCGCCGCTGTCCTATAGTCATAAGCGACCTGTCTATTTTTGAACCAGATTTACATTTGTTTTCCTGTCTGCATGACCCATTTGCCACTGGTTGACTATCAAATGCAAATATTCCTATTTCTGTGTTATTTTTTGCAAGTTATATTATGTTTTTCATTATTATAACATTGGAAATTAACATTCTTAATTAGCCCATCCTCCTCTACTAGGTCATCACACTTCGAGGTATTTTGAGATAAGACGGGGGGTTGAGTAAGCTTAGTAATAGGCATCCGTTGTTGTTATTGTTCTTGTCCACTACAAACAAGTGACCTAGGAAGCTAGAGGGAGTGGAAACTGTTGGAGGTTTCATGACTTTCATGTCCTCCCTGTTGAACACTGGGCATTTGGGGAGTGACTTGTGGATCTACGGGTGGACTTGTTTCCACTTTGATGAGATCCAATCACTGCTTCTTGGATTTTATGGATACAAAAGTGGGGTAGTCACTCTACTGATTCAGAACAAGTTACAGTTAGTTTTCCATCATTACAGTTTGTATTAGACTTTGGCTTTGGTTTATTTTTTCAACTTTGTTTTGATCCAATCCCTTTTCTAAAGCTTTGCAGAGAAACCAATATTATTTGCTCATTACATAATTAAAAAAGTAAAAAGAACAATATCATACTCAAGGTGCACACATTCACACCATATAATCCAACAAAACTCGGTTCATGACCCCAAGCAAACCATAAAAGTAACCAATTTACTTAATCAAATCTTGCGGCTTGAGGACATAAGTCTCAACCGCCATAACTGTGGCAAGTGCTTGGTATTTTCCCTAAAACTCATTATGAGGAGTACCACAGGAACCCTAAAGTAACTGGCCAACAGAGGAATTGATAAGCGAAACGGGCAACGACCCCTTCTGATTGACTAGAAACACCCTTGTGAGGAAAAAGCCAAGTGATATCTTCTGGAAGTCTTGGTGGCTGTGTGACCACATGTGAACCAATAGGAAGGCGTTTAAACCGGGGTCCAAAATTCATTACCGGTTACTACCATAAAACAACCATTGATCCACCACTCTCTTCCTCATGCCTTAGGGGGGATCCCCCTTAGTTTGGATATTTAGAGCATCAAAGTCGAGGCCCTCCTCGACGACCCTCCTCATTGTTAGAAGGTCATACGACCTCTGATTTTGACTCAGATTCCTACCAGTCTGAGCCAAATCTTTTCATTGCACTGTCTAGCTCCATGGCGTAAATACCAATCCCTTCTTTGGAGGGGTGGTTTGCAGTGGACCCATGTTCCTGCCTCACATCATTACCAACATCCTCGCCAACAGTCCCAACACTACCACACATGATGTTGTGAGTTTGCTACCCATTAGTGGTGGTCCTACACCAACTCTTTTCATTCCCATAGTACCACCTTTCAGAAGGGTGACCGTCCAAACTATCCCTATTGTGGGAAGTCAAGCTCAGGTGCCCCCTGTCATGCACGAACATCACACTCCTACAAACTGCTGTGCCATTGTCGGTACCTCCCGCACCAACCTTGGGTATTATCTCCCATTCATGGCATGCCTCAACTCACCAGATTTGGCTCAACTAACCAATGACCCAATTGGTCATCAACCCCATTGGCCTCCCATGCCAACAAAACTCCCTTCAAACATTCCCAAGTTTGAAGGAAAGGTAGGTGAGTGCCCCCAAAACCACATCATGTCATTTCATCTATGGTGCTCATCAAACAACATCATGGATGATTTGATCAGACTTAGGCTATTCTAGTGCACCCTCACAAGTGCCGCAACCAAATGGCATATTGAGCTACCTCAAGCCTCTTACCCTGAATTTTCTTCACTAGGCTTCATGTTTGTGCAATAATTCCAACTCCCTGTTAGATACGACAAGGGTGTTGAAATCTTGTTGTCTTTCCTCCAAAATACCGCTACCCACATCACTGACCACATCCATGAGTGGCGGCGATGATGTAGCCTATGCAAAATCCAGACATGATTTTCCTTGATTGGTTCTTGAAGCCCCTGCTACCACCCATAGCCAAGGAATTCACCTCCGAACATCCCCAGTATAAGGAAGAACTCATTTTGAAGGCCCAATAGTTTGATTTAATTTACGCTAAGTCTAGATACCTATACACCATCATTCCAGACGCTCCCCATGCCAGCACCTCTCACCACGATATGTTGGGGGCATCGCACGCTGTGGATAGTGTAATATGTTCAGTCTCCCAACACCCATAGTACTATGCGACACAGCTTTTGATGCCACGACACCCAAGCAACACCCCTAGTGTTTTGCAACCAAACCAAATACTCGATTACTCAAGGATGTTGGATTAATCAGGAGCCACAACCTCTTATGTGTAGCCCGCGACGTACAAGCATTCCCATGTGCTGACTTGGACGCCATAGCCATATTCAGGATCAATGATCAGATTCATAGCCCCTCTAGATCCTCTGACCTACTATACTCCATCCATGCAAGCTACTCCGACCCTTGCCCCAGCTCCTTTGACGTCCATGGGTCAAGTTTTTTCTCAGCAAAATCTTCCCAAGTAACCGATCCCCAATAACCAACAAGGGAAAGGTAAGAAAAACCATGGAAGGAATCAGGGTAACAACCAACCACAAGGAGGTGTCCAACAACCTAATCCTCCTAACAACAACGACGCTAACCTATCGACACAAAACCCCCAACATCCTAATCGATCAGGACAGACTGATCCTTTATGGACTAATCATCAGTGTAAGTTATGCAATGTCTATGGTCATTATACTCATGAATGACTGCATATGGACCGTTAGTAAGCAATTTCTCCAAAACTAAGCTCAACAGGACACCAATGTGGCAGCACAGGCTCAACCCAACCCAACACCACCAAGCCCTCCTCCCATGGTGCTCTAGAACCCGCTACCAATCCAAGGAATTGTTGCAACTGCACCCCTTCCCCCACCTGTTCCTGTAGGACCTGCCATGGCTCCACCTACGGAGACTGGTATCCATCACCTGATGACACTGCGAACTAAATAAGTAAACCTCTAGACTAGACAGAACCAGTATGTGTCCACCATGCAAGCCGCTGACCCGTCAATGACATCCACCTATGGCACTCACAACATGCTTCTCTACCTACCCCCACTTCCCACTGACAGGGCGACTAAAGGTCCACAGTTTCCCATGGGACATATCACCAACAATGCCACTGCTAGAGATGCCTTGAATTACAACATTGTTGATGACTTGGCTCAGTCACCTCTAGCCATGTCTGCTCTCAAGGTGCTCAAAACGTGTTCGCCATAGTGGAAATCATTGGTATCCACACTTGGTGCCCTGGATTCCTCTGATTCCAGGTTGATCACATTCAATTTGGATCAAGGAGAGCCAAGAATGCCATCAACAATCGCCTTCCAGATTCCGGTCTCAATTCAGAATTTGGTCATACATCAATGTATCATTGATGAAAAGGCATCCACCTGTGTCATGTAAACATTTGTCTAGTATAAACTCGGGCCCCCTACCTCCAACCGTCTACCACTACACTATGCGCCTATGATGGTCACCCCACCAAAGCTCAGGGCATTCTTCTGCATGTCCGCATATCATTAGCTGGTAAGACGGTTATGATTGCCATAGAGGTTGTCAATGCTTAGCTTGATTATAACCTTCTCCTTGGACGTAGTTACATGTATGCTATGAGAGCCATGGCATCCACCATTTTCCACCTTATGATGTTCCTTCATGATGAGAAGATTGTGATGGTGGACCAATTTACTTACCACGATCCGCAGGGGCTGGCCACACCATACCATGTCATCCCTACCATTGATACCTCCATTGATAGCATAGCCATCCCTTCCTTGTCGACTATAGGTGTTGGATTGTTCATTGACACATCCATAATGGATTCCTTCCCTTCTTTACCTCCTCCACCAACATCAAGTGACACAACGAATTTGTGCACTCTTTCATCCAACACCACTCTACCCACACCACAACCACAACTGCAACCTAAAATGCAATCACCAGGGAATTATTGGGCTCTCTCCTAGTCCATACGATTCCCTTGAATCTGAATTCACTTTCATTGAGGAGATCCACCCTCTGGTTTCTTCCTTGACCACCGCAACTATTTACATGGTGTCCAGCTCCACCGACCCTTCCGTCTCCCCAACCATCGACGATCCCTCGGATCTATCCAATTGTTGCTTCAACAATAATGAGGAGATACTTGAGGCCTTGACCAGTCTTGAATACCCATGGGATGACATGCATCATCACTCGTTCTTTATCCTTAGAGAACCTTTGTCAACAGTAGATCAGTATTTAGTAGATACCAAGGACTTCATCCATGGTAAGGTGGATTGGTTCACAAACCCCATCCCGGCTCTTGAAACCTTTGAAGAAGGAAATATGGCCAACATTTAAACCACAATCAAGGTCAATATCTCAACCAACCCAGAGGTTGTTGAAGAAATTACACTTGGAGCATCATGCTCCCTTGAAGAAGTCAATTCCTACAAAGCGCTTTTTCAGGAGTTTCACGACATCTTTGCTTGGTCTTACACTGATATTCCTGGCTTGGATCCATCCATAATTGAACACCACATCGATACTTGTCTTAACATGGTACTTTTTCTCCAAAAGAAACAACCCATCCATCCTACCAAAGCTATTGTGGTCAAATCTGAAATCAAGAAACTACATGCAGCTGGTTTCATCTATCCCATCGCATACACCACTTGGGTTTCAAATCCTGTTCTCATAAAAAAAAACATGGTACCATTTGGATCTGTACGGATTTTCACTATTTGAATTTGGATTTTCCCAAAGACAATTTCCCAACCCCATTTATTGATCAAATCATTGATGTGTGCGCTGGACATGAAGTCTTTTCTTCATGGATGACTTCTCTGGATGCAACCAAATTCAGATCCGGAAGGAATTTCGCTACAAGACTATGTTCACAATGCCTTGGGGCACATTTGCATACCAAGTCATGCTGTACGGTCTTAAAAATTCCGTAGTCACTTTCCAGTGGGCAATGCATTTTTTCTTTCACGACCTCACCCAAATTATCCTAGTCTACCTAGACGACCTTACGACTCGCTCATAGAAGCGCGCACATCACATAGATGACTTACGCCAAGTTTTCTTATGGTTGCACAAGTAAAAACTTTTCTTGAATCATTTCAAGTGCATATTTTGTGTCCCAGCCGCTCGATTACTTGGGTTCATCATTTCCCACAACGGGATCGCAGTCGACCCTCTCAAAGTCCAAGCCATTCTAGCCCTCCCATCACCACGCACTCTGCGATAGTTGCAGAGTCTCTAAGCCAAGGCCAATTTCCTTCATTGTTTCATCTCGAAATATGCAATGAAATTCCATGGTTTCTTGTGATTGCTTTGTACCAACACCCGTTTTGTTTGGGATCAATAGGGCGAAGATGCTTTCAATGCATTAAAACTAGCTTTGGCCTCCGCCCCATTGTTGTCTCCGCCCGACTTCAACAGGGACTTCATTCTCTATGTGTCGGCATCCAAAAATTCCATTGCTGGAGTTTTGGTCCAAGAGGACGATGCTCGTCAAGAGCATGTAATCTATTACGTTAGCCAAAAGCTAATCGGCCCCCATCTACGCTATTCACATGAAGAAAAGATGGCCCTTGCCATCGTATTCTCTGTCCAAAAGTTGCACTACTACATCATTTTGAGCCATACTCGAGTTGTATCCGATTCCAACCCCATGCGATACCTCTTGAGCCATCTCCTCCTCCAAGGTCACGTTGCCAAGTGGATTGTTGTACTCCATGAGTTTGACTTGGAATTCGTTGCACTGAAGAAGCACTAAAGCGTTGGAAATAACTACACTTATGACAGATCTGCCTCCTTCCTTTGTGTCACCACCCATCATGACAGAACTACGAGATGAATACTTGTTTGTCATCTCCATAGAATATCCATGACATGGGGGCGTCCTCCTGTACCCGCGCACTAAAAACTTTGAGGCCCACCTAAGCCGAGAAGACAAATGACGCATCTGACACCAAATTGCTTGTCATCTGCTCATTGGAGAGGTCTTGTACCATCAAGGCATTGATACCATATTACATCATTTCCTCACCCATGATAAGGCAAAGAAAGTCCTTAATGACTATCACAGTGGAGCATGCGGCGACCACCTATCCGGTTTGGCCATTGCCAAAAATATTCTGTGGGCTAGTTATTTTTGGCCTTCCATTTTCTATGATTGCATTGAGGCATTCAAACACTGCCGCAGTTGCCAACTCTTTGCCCAAAAATCAAGAACTCCCCTCGCACCACTACATCCCATTGTCACAATCGGTCCCTTCTTCAAGTGGGCGATCGATTTCATGAAAATCACTCCTACCTCGGCCGACAAACATAAATACATTATTATGGCTATCGATTACTTCACTAGGTGGGCCAAGGCCATTCCGACATTCAATTGCAAAGTTGACACAATGACATGATTTTTCTTCAACCACGTCATTTCACATTTTGGTGTTCCCCAACATATCATCTCATACCACATTAGCCATTTTGAAGATGTTGTTTGGACAGATATTTCAACCATGTTGAAGTTCGAGCACCGGTACTCATCCTCCTACTATCCTCAAGGAAATGGGAAAGTTGAAGCAGTTAACCAAATTATCAATACCATGCTCCAGCGGATGGTTGGAAACCACAAAACCAACTAGAACCACATGTTATTTTTCACCCTCTGTCCCTACCGCATGTCCATGAATACTCCCATCAGCTTCACCCCATTCCACTTGGTCCATGATGTTGAATCGGTACTCCCCATTGAGTGCCAAATTCCATCACTTCGCCTTGCCATCGAACTCCTTCCCAATAGCTAGCCATTAGAGGAGTGCCTTACTCTACTTGAACAAACTAATGAGGACCATTGCGCTGCTCTCCAAGCAATTGAAGCAGCTAAGACATGATTGAAGTCACATTTTGACTCCCATGTCCACCTTCGCACATTTAATGAAGGCAATATCGTCCTTGTTTATGACCAAGCCAATGCCAAGTTGGGTAAAGGTAAATTCAAATCCATGTGGTATGGCCCATACGTCATTTTCCATTGCCTCGGAAAGGGGGCATACATTCTTGTTGACTTTGATGGATAACTCTTAAAGAGCCCAAGTAATAGGATCTACCTCAAGAGATTTTATGCCTAACATCACCACCATGAGTCACTTGTAGTATAGTTTTTTCTTTTTGTTTTCCACAGTTCTTGAAGTGAGTCTTACACTTTTCTTCCTTGATTGATCCAGATGGATCCTACCTCGCGTTGCTACATTGGATTTGCTGATGGAGCAAACAAATGGTCTCCAAATCTCGCCTCGGCTGCGTGGGTTATCTAATCCCTATCACATGAGTTGATCCACATTGACGGAATGTGTGTTGGCATCACAACCAACAACTAGACATAGTATGATGGTGTC
Organism: Pseudotsuga menziesii; assembly: GCA_001517045.1. Lineage (NCBI taxonomy): Eukaryota > Viridiplantae > Streptophyta > Pinopsida > Pinales > Pinaceae > Pseudotsuga > Pseudotsuga menziesii. The sequence goes on from LPNX010567659.1 coordinate 407,717, forward strand.
ACTGGCCTCTTGGTCACCGCCCTCTAGTTGGGTATTCGTCACCTCAATGTCTTCTTAGACTCCCATTTGCTTGTCTCTCAGTTGAATAACTGCTACGGGGTACGCGATCCTTGCCTTTTTAGAAAATTCCTGCGCACTAAACAGTTGGTTAAATTTTTTGAGTCCATTACATTCACACATGTTCCTAGAAACCTCAACAGTGTGGTAGATCAAATGGCTAACGATGTTCTAGAATGGAATATTCATCATCGCATATAGAAAACATATAAAAACTACATCATGGATTACTATATAATCATGCATACATGTGTAATATACATAATATAGGAATTTTTAATCATTAAAAGACTCACATAAAAAACCACAAAAGTGCATCCATGTGCATCATATATATATATATATAAAATGTGAAAGTGTTCAGTACAAAATGAGAAGCCCCACAAACCTTTCTCAGCTAAATACACACGTCGATACAAAAATCCTCAGTGCACCATCGCACTAGGGGAAGCACCAACAACTGCTAGTCAGAGTCGGAGCCATCCTCCTAGTCCTCTGACTCTGTCTCCTCCCCAGAATCCTCCTCTGCCTCCTCCTCCTCCTCCTCACTAGAGTCATTTTCATCATCCATGGGCACCTCTCCCCGCACCGCTACTTGCACATACTCAACAACAACAACAATCCTCTTCATTAGAGGAATCCACTCGCGGGGAGCATGGTAACAACTGGAAGTAAGCTCATCATCCAAATGCTGCCAACCATCATCTATAACTCCCTCTAGTAGGCTCTCCACATGCTGCTGAATCTCGTCCAAAGTCTACCGCTCCCTCCTGTTTCCCTGTGCGGGTGGATCTAGTCCCTTCACCTTGCACATCTAAGGATGGTACCCTGTTGGTCGGTGAGGACCAAAATATGCACACACACACAAGTATGTCATTAGTCCCTACATATCAACTAGCTACCAATATGCTAAGTACTCTATATATGAATGTAGCCACATAAAAAACATCATGTATACATACCATATGGTCCCTAGGAATGGACTGGAGGTCAGGGCATATTTGGGTCTCCCTGGTAATCCATATTAGCGTACTGGTAGTCCTCAATGACTACCGGGAGCTATCTCCATTGATCCAGTAGATCATAAGTAAAGAAGCGGTTAACTATGCCGCCCCCCTCATGCACCATTATCTCACACCATCTCCACATCCGAGGCTCCTGAGGCCCATCATCCCGTACTGCTTAGTGCGATCGAAGGGTCAGAACTCTCTCAAAGAAGAAAGAGCACACAAAGGAAGCGAAGAAGAAGTCCCCTATAGCCTTCTTGGCATGGTTCAACACATGTCGAACTGTAGTCAAGTACATCTGGGCCCATCCATAATATGTTCCCACTATCTGGAGCTGCCCCCCAGATATCTTCTGGTTTTAGACGAACCCAAGATCCATAGCACCATCGCTGCAACTTCCTGAGTCGAAAGACTCTCAATATCACACAACAAGATACATGACCCACACACATAAGCATAGGCATAATAGTGCCTATCGCAGAGGTCATCCAAAGTCTCCCCGTGTGACAGCTTTGGTGTCATATCACCAATCACTTCCAGCATCAGGAACCCTGTCATAAAGTAAATGTCATGTAGTGTAATCTCAATATGCTACCCCTGGATAATGAAGCATGCTGCCCCAACATCCCAAAAACCCACCAAAGTCTCCAGTAACATCCACAAGGACTTCATCAGGGGAACCTGCATGTACTTGAGCAATCCACATCAGGCTAGCGTATCTCGCATCCCTCAAAGCATCCCTTGCAAATATTTACAACCCCGCTCACTCCACATAGGCACAACCATCTTGCATAGTAACCAAATCCCTTTCAGGCACAACCATAGACAAAAAATCCATCTAGGGGCGAATTCCCTCCTTTTTAGCCAAAACCAGTGACCAAGTCATGGCTGTTGGCTAAACAGGTGTGACTCAGTCGCACCTTCTAGCCGAACAAATGAAACTACCAGTCATGACTATCTCTTTGATAGGAGCGGCTGGGTCGCTACTGTTCGTCTGGAAAGCATGACCTATTTATGACTTTTATCTCAAAAAGTGCGACCCGTCTTGAAAAACCCTTTTAGGTCATCCTAGGCCCCTGGGTGAGCAAACCAGAAAAGTAAACCACTACAAGAGATGCTTTTTGCATGTTGTCTTACCTTTAAGTCACGGATAAGAAAACCACCAGTCAAAACAGAAGAAATCAATGAAAAAAGTTTGGGGTTCTCCACTCCAACTTGGAACTAAATAGTAACAATGACACATGTCATGTGGTCCTCCCTGTTTATGGGCCTCATTGGGTCTATTTTTCATCCAAGTGTTGAAGAGCCATCCAGAGTCCATTTGGGATGCCGTTTACATCGTTGGTTTCAATTTTTTGTCCCCTGTCTTTTGACGAGACCCTTATCTCACGTTTAAACCATGATGTTACAAATCATTTCCTAGATGTCACACTGATTTACGTGCCATCACGTGAGTCTCCCTTTGTTTGTATGGGCATGTTCATGAGCCATCCGCTCCATCCATACTGTACAACTGACCACCTTTGACCACCATTCATCGTCCAATAAGGGGGATCCATTAGTGTTCTGCATTTATGTTCACACATAACCTCGGTTCATAGATCAAACACTTCCCCCTTGCTTGGTTGACCATTACGGAGTTTCTGTTAAGCTTTTTTTTGACTCCTAAATGAATGAAAAGATCACCAAGCACACTTGCTTCCTTTCCCGCCCGTTAAATTATTTAAAAGGGCATCTACACAGTCTTGTTTATCTCCTTTTGTGGACTGTGTAGACTACCATAAGAAAAGGACCACCTCGACACACTCAAGCGATCCACGTTTCCTTTTGCATCCTTTTATTCTTTCTCGAGAATTGGGACCGAACGTTACTAAAAAGCTCATTATGGTTGTCTTTAAGCTATTTTCTAGCCTTATCATCAAGAAAAGATTACCGAGCAAAATTGGTTTCGTTCATGCTCGTAAAAGTTTTTAAATGACCATCCAGTCAGTACAGGTTTAAACTTTTTCGGGCTAATTGGACTACCAACGGTAAAGAAGTATCCTATCCCCCAAAAAGGGTGGGCGAGCTCTTCTAAGTACACTTTTATCATTTTTCAGACACAACTTACTATCAACAAAAAAGAGATCCCACTGCAGTCTTCTTCCTATTTTCAGACTCTCAAAAAATGAAAACACAATCGAGCATATACTCTCTCGAGATTGCTAAAAATCCATGATATTGTGTCATAATGGTGTCCTTAGGAGCCACCCCATATATTACAGTTCAACAACATTCCCCCATTGGGTCGCCTTTGTTCAGAGTATTCTACGATGAGTCTTCGTTGGATCCCCTGGACACCAAAAGTCTAAGTTACCTCCCTCGAATTATTTTCCATCTGCAGTCATAGTCCTGGTATAATAGCTCTAATGCCTCTCCCATGCATTTGTTTCATTTGATACCAGGTTAGCCCTACCGTCATTACTCTAAACAAAGGAATTTTGCATCTCCCATGATTCCCTGCCCCTACTCCCCCACTTAGTGTGTCAGTCCTGAGATTGTCCCACATATTTGGTTATCCCCCTCATGCTTCTGGTCAAGGACACATTATTGCCTTGGTCAGTTCTAGGTCTCCCTCTGTCAACGAAAACACATCTATTCTAGAGGATAGACCCAGAGGTCCCCGTATCCTAGTTTCATTAAACTTATTGATGAGTTCCTTGGACCACTTGATAGGATTCATTAATTCCTCTTATGATGGTTGTATCTCACGTGCTCGACTTCAGATACATCATCGCACTGTTGAGATTCGTACAAGGTATTGGTCCATACATTATTTGGTTGAAGACCTCGGTTGTCACCTGAATCTAGCACATTGGTGAGTCTATTAAGGGACCCAGATAGGTTCATGTCCCATGGGATCTTTGGGTTGCATTGGAAATAGTGATCAGAATCCCCCAGAGTAGTGATTCTGTATAGATTCATGATTGATGCAGCATATTGTACCACAAAGACTCCAATTCTCCGTCAGTGAGTCCCTACAAGTTATGAACACTTCCAGCAGGTCATGAGTTGTGAAGATATCGCATTCCATGAGAATTCCATGGGTACTATGTATCAGTTCTTCATATCAGTATTGTATTTAGCCTCTCCTTGAGGCCACCATTATGTAACAGTAGTTGTATATTATTGTCTCTTGTATTTTGGAGCCTTGATCCCATTATTTATTATTTTGACATTGTTATGAGCATGGGTATGCCCGCCTCATCCATATACATGTCACATATTATTTGTATCTCACCCATTAATGGGAACCAACATTAATACAAAATTAAAATCTGCCATGTCTCTAGCGAGGAAGCTCCGCTTCTTCACAGGTCTCTCCACTATCCCAACGATCCTATGATGTCCGTCAGTCATATGATGAGCTCCTTCCCTCACACATCAGGGGGCAATCTGTTAACGCAAAAAATTGCTCAAATATCTCTACATAGCCTACACCACATACATACATCCATTTCCTAACTTTTTTCCCCATTTTTGACCTCCACAACTATGTTTTAACCTTATTCTCTCTCAAAAAGCTCAAAAATATAAAAAGGGCCTAAAAAACCCACAAAAAAGCTAAGAATATCACAAAGGGGATAAAAACCCTGTAGTGAGAATTTCTCCTCACTACAGGGGTAAGAATGGCTCCCTTGTGCCTATAGGGCACAAGGGTAGGTTCCTACCCTTAGAAAACAGTTAAAAATGGAAGTAAAAATGACAGTAAACAGAGCTACGAATTGAAACTAAGCTAAACTGAACAAGACTAAGTAAATGGTAGCTACTGTAATTTGAATCTACTAGCTAATGACAGAAAAATGAAAGAGAGGCAATGATGGAACATTGTTGAACCCCTGTGCACATAGTGGGTTAGGGTTCCGCCTCCAAAACCTGCAAAATAAACCTAAGCTACCATGGAGAAAACCTGCAAACAATTGTTAATGAAAAACCTGGAAATGAAAATATGAGTTAGAAAACAAGATAAGCAAATAAACATAAACAGAAATGAGATTATACCTCACTTAGGTGGAAATGGGCCACCATGCCCTAGCTCATGGGAGAACCTCTCTCTTGGTTGGGAAGCAATGGCTTGGAGAAATGGAGATGGCGGAGAGGGAGAGTGGGTGGTTTGAGAGCAAGAGGTCTCAAAGCATCCACAGGCAGCATAACAATAGGCAAGTGAGGAGTGTTTTGAGAGTGACCCCCCACCCTCCTTATATAGTTTTTCCAAGGGATTTTAGGGTTTTAAGCCCTAGGTCAGGGCTTTAGCCCCTTCTGCCCTAACTTTAGCCCCTTTCAGGGTTTTAGCCCCTTTTTTGAGGGCTTTAGCTTATGGGGGTCTATTTTGGGCTCTTTTTTGGGGTTTTTATCCCTTTTCTTCATCCTTGGGCTCTTTTGGAGTTGTGGGGGTCAAATGGAAGGTCATATGGTGTGAAATGAGTGTTGTGAGATGGTGTCCTTGGGTGGTGTAGGCCATTGAGAGCTGTGTGGGGGATTTTTGGGATAACAGATTGCCCCCTGATGTGTGAGGGCAGGAGCTCAACGTATGGCCGATGGACATCATAGGATTTGCTGTCGAGAGGTGGTGCTTCTAGGGCTAGGGCATGGTGGCTTTTGGTTTTGTATTAATTTGGTTCCCATCAATGGGAGAGATACAATAAATGTGTGACATGTATATGGACGAGGCAGGCATTCCCATGCTCATGACAATGTCAAAAGAATCATTTGATCTATGCTCTAAAATTCAAGAACCGATCATATACAACTGATGTTACAATGCTGGTTGCCTCTATGTGAGGCTGAATACAATACTGATCTGGTACATTGGACCCATGGCATTCTCATGGAATGCTACATCTTCATGACTAACGGTCTACTGGATCTGGTACATAGCTGTGTGGACTCGTTGATTAAGAGTCAGAGTCACTGTGGTACAAGTATGCTGCATCAATCATAAAGGTATATCGAAGCACTGCTGGGGCTTTTGATCACTATCTCCAACACAACCCAGAAATCACAAGGGACATAACCTGTTTAGGTCCCATGAGTGGACTCACCAATGTGCTAGAGTCGGGTGACATCTGGGGTCTTCGACCAACTACTATGTGGAACAAACCCTGTATGAATCTCAATGGTGCGATGATGGAGTTGAAGTCGAGCACGTGAGAAACAACCATCCCAAGAGGCACTAAGGACTCCTCTCAAGTGGCCCAAGGAACTCATCAATGATGTTAATGAAACCAAGATACAGGGACCTCTGAGTCTATCCTATGGAATATGTGTGTTGATGTCGATAGAGGGATACCTGCCCCTAGTCAAGGAAATGGTGTTTCCTTGACTAGGAGCACAAGGGAGATAACCAAAAGGTGTGAAGCAACATGCGGATTGACTCACTGAATGGGGAGGGGAAGGGAAAGAACTAAATAAGGGAAAGGGGAGTGCGGGAGACTCAAACTTCATTTGTTCAAAGTATGACGACAGGGCAGACCAGGCAGCAAATGAAACTGACTCAAGGGAATGGGATCATAGCTGTAATACTGGGAATGTTGCTGGAGATGGGAAATACTTGGAGGCGGAGGACACTTTTGATACAGATGGGATCTAAGGAAGACACATCGTAGAGTACTCTGAACAAAGGCGACCCACTGTGGGGATGCTGCTAAACTGTTTTCTGTGGGGTGGTGTCTGGGGACACCATTGTGGTATGATCTCGTGGATTTTTGGCGAGCCCGAGAAGGTAAATGCTCGATGGTGCTTTCAATTTTAGAGACTTTGAAAGCATGAAGAAGACTCCAGTGGGGGCTCTTTTGCATTGGTAGTCTCCTATGCCTGAAAAAGGATAAAAGTCTACATAGGAGATCTCGCCCATCTTGGAGGGGATGAGAGACTTCTTTACCGTTGGTAGTCCAATCAGGTCGAAAAAGGTTAAACCTATACTGACTGGATGGTCATTTGAATAGTTTTACGATCATGAACAAAACCAAGTTTGCTTGGTGATATTTTCTTGTTGAGACGGATGGAAAAGAGCTTAACAACAATCGGTGGTGAGCTTTTTCATCAAGTGCGGCCCCTCTGCCCGAGAAAGCACAAAAGTATGCAGAGGGGAACGGTCTTGGCTTGAGTGTGCCAAGGAGGTCCTTTTCATGAAATGGTCTACATGGTCTGCAAAAGGAGGTAAACAAGACGATGTAGATGCCCTTTCCTATAATTTAGCTAGTGGAAAAGGAAGCAGCTGCGCTCGACGATCTTTTCATTGTTTTAAGGAGTCAGAAAAGAGCTTAAACGAAACTCCAAGGTGGTTAACCGAATATGGTGGCACGAGCGGTGCCCCATGTTGGGACGGTGGACAGAGGTCCAAAGGTCATCCGAGCAGTATGGACGGAGCAGAAGGCTCTCAAACATACTAACACCTGCGTGGGATAGATTGCGGCAGAGGCCTGCGAGACGGTGTGATAGAGGCATGCAAATCGAGGTGGCTCTTGGACAAAGGTCAGGAGAGCATGTGAGTGTGTTAATGTGGATAGACTTGACCACATGCGATGTAAGTACAAGTATGGAGGCATTTGTATGCCAAATACGTGCAAGAAAAGAAATCATTTTGTGGACAGTGGTCCAGAGGTCTGCGTAAGGTGCAGTAAACATAAAAGACAATCTATGCATTGAAAATACAAAATAAAAGCTAAAATTACATTCCTAAATGGGCGGTGGCCCGAGGACACTTCTATGTCAAATATATGGAAGAAAAACAAAGGGTTTTGGTGGACGATGGTCCAAATATGTTCGTGTAAGGTGCAGTGAAAACGAAAATTATAAATACAAAAAGTAAAATTATGGTACAATCCTTAACAGGCGGCGGCTCGACAGCTTGTATGAGTGGCGGTCGGGAAGTTTGATACGAGTACCAGTCCATAGACACTCACATCGTCATGTCATGGCTCGTGAATCAAGGTGACTTGTGCGAAATGGTCCCAAAATTAATTTATTAAACATGAGACAATGGTCCCATAAGGAGATATAAATTTGAGCCCAAAGGTGTGAGAGGTGTCTCGAATAGGTTCTAGGTGACTTTGAATTAGCAGCTGATGATGCTACCCGTAGTGCATTGGTGCACTTAGGAGTTTTTGTGTCGCTATGTATATCCCGTTGAGAAAGCATATGTGGCTTCTCATTTTGTGTTGAACATGTTTTGGACATGCGACTTATCTATTTATCTATATATATTTTTGACGCACATGGATGCGCTTTCATGGTTTTATTATGTGAGTCTTTTATGATGCTGTGGAATGCAAATGTCTATGTGATGTATTTTTACACTGTGTGTGTATTTTTAGACATAGTTATGCATGATGTTATGGTTTTATGTTTCCTATATACTGTTATGGATGTGCCAATTTAGAATATCGTTAGCCATTTGATCTACGACACTATTGAGGTTCCTGGGAACATGTGTGAATGTGATGGATTCAAATGTTCTGACCATGTGTTTAGTGCATAGGTAATTTCTAAAGAGGCAGGGATCGCAAACTCGGTAGTGGTTGTTTAGCTGAGAAACAAGTAGCTGGGAGTCTAAGAAGACATCGAGATGATGAATTCCTAATTGTAGAGTGGCGGCTAAGAGGCCATTGACACCATCATACTCCGCTTGGTTGTTGGTCATGGTGCCCACGCATATTTCGTCGATGTGGATCAACTCGTGTGATGGGGAGTGGATTACCCATGCAGCTGAGGCGAGGTTCGGGCACCATTTACTTGCTCCATCTACGAATCCCATATACTGATCTGAGGTGTGCTCCATCTGAAGTAATGAGAGGAAATGATACATAAGACTCAATTGGGGAAAATGTGTAAAACAAAAAATGAAAAGACTATAATACAATTTAGAACATTGTCACTTAAATGGGTGACATTAGGGGGAAAGTCATTTGGACTTTCCTAGGATCAACGGTCATTCCTTTGTGTGACACGATGAATCCTTGGAGACGGCTTGTGGGGACACATAAAACACACTTGAATGGGTTCAAGCAGATCCTGTACTGGCGACATTGCATTAAGACTTGTCGCAAGTCGTCTATGTGTTGTGTGTGGCTTTGCGACTGCGTTATGAGGTTGTCGAAACACACCAACATGATGTGAGTAAGATCGTGGAAGCAGTGCGTCATGGCGTGCTGGAAGGTGGCTCCAACATTTTTGAGGCCAAAGGGCATGACTCAGTAGGCGAATGTGCCCCATGGAGTTGTGAATGCCATTTTGCAATGGTCTTCTTTCCGGATTTGGATTTGGTTGTATCTGAAAAAACTGTCCATGAAGGAGAAGGCCTCATGTCCGGCGCATGCATTGATGATCTGGTCGATGAATAGTGTGGGGAAGTTGTCTTTGGGACATGCCCCATTGAGATCATGGAAGTCTGTGCAAATGAAAATTGTACCCTATTTTTTATTCATGGGAACAGGATTAGAAATCCAAGTTGTGTATGCAATGGGATAAATGAAGCCGACTGTGCGTAGCTTCTCTATCTCGGCTTTCACCGCAACCACTTTGGATGGATGGATGGGCCATTGCTTCTAGCAGACGGGTGCCACATCAAGCCATGTGTTGATGTGGTGTTCCATGATGGATGGATCTAAGCTAGGCATTTCAGTGTATGACCAGGCAAAGATGTTGTAGAATTCTTGGAAGAGAGTGGTGTAGGCATCGACCTCTTCGGGGGAGCAAGATGCCCCCAACATGATTTCTTCAACGATCTCAGATTTGGTTGAGATGTCGATTTTAATGGTTGGAGAAATGTTCACCATATTCCCTTCTTCGAAGGCATCTAGTGCTGGGATTGGGTTCTTGAACTAGTCAACCTTCCCATGGATGAAATCTTCGGTCTCCACAGAAAACTGGTCGGACTGCGACACAAGCTCTTCCGGGAGGAAGAACGAGCGATGGTGCATGTCATCCCAAGGGTATTCCGGGGTGGTCAGAGCTTCAAGGATCTCCTCATCGTTGTTGAGGCAACGAAGTGATAGGTATGATGGACCATTGTTGGAGATGGGAATGAGCTGGTCGGGGGAACTAGACATCATGTAAATGGACATGGTGTCGGATGAAGGAAGTGGTGGTGGGTGAACTTCTTTGATCAAGGTGATCTCAGACTCAAGGGAATGGTGATGGAGGTCAACATGAGCCATTCAAAATTCGAGGAGGTCTTGGTAATGGTGGGAGTAATGTCGATACAAGCCGCAAAGGGTACAATCATGGTTTGTCCTTAATGCCTTGTTCTTTACTACTGGGGCAGTTGGGAGTTCAACCATGGGGAATTTTTCATTCATATCCATGGCATCTAGATGCGCATGGATCACTGGGATTTCAGGGAAATCTTGAGTTGGATGGCCCTATTGTTCACAGACGGCACAAGGTGGGACTGGCCGTGGTTCTGCAGTGGCTTTGGTGTTCTTTCCCTTGGCCCTTTGGGTTGGGGTGGTGCAGGTGCAAGTGTGGCGGTTGGCTTATGTGGACTGGGTGGGGGGTGGGACTCAACTGTGATAGGTTGCACTGGAGTTAACACAACCTGGGGTATTGCTGGTTGAGTTGGTGGATCTAGATACCACACTAAGATCCCCAACGTAAAGTTGGGTAGGATTAAGGTGTCCATGACCAGCTTGCTCATGACACTAGGTGGGGGAAAGAGGAAGGGAATTCTATGGAGTAGAGATGAGCCCACATAAATCCCAGCTGGTTGCATGTGGGGCTGAGGTTGTGGTTGCGGCTGTGTGTAATGCTGCTACTGCGGGTGATGTTGTGGTTGCTGTTGGCATTGTGGCTGCGGATGATGTTGTGATTGTGGTTGGGGCTACGACTGTGGTTACTGTTTGGGTGCAGTGGTGCTTGATGAGACCATGCACAAGTTCGTAGTTTTCTTTTGTGTCGGTGGTGGTGACACCAACGAGAAAGGAGCTATCATGGTGGGATCGATAAACAACCCAGGGCCCACATTCAACGGTGAGGAGTCTGGTGTGTTTTCAACCACAGTGTTGGTTGCAGGGATGATGTTAGCATGTGCGGTCGCTCCTTGTGGCTCAGTGGTGGTGATGGTAGGGATAACATTGGCAGGTGCTGTTAACCCTTGTGGATCATGGTAGGTGAGCTGGTCAACCGTCACAATCTTCCCTTCATGGGGGAACATCATGAGGTGGAAGATAGTTGACGCGACGGATCACATGGCATACATGTAACTCCTTCTAAGGAGGAGGTTGTAATCTAGTTGAGCATTGAGGACTTGGATGTCAATCATGACTATCTTCCCAACTAACATGATGGGGACATGAGGGAGGATTCCTTGGGATTTAGTCGGGTGTCCATCATAAGCTCGCAGAGTCATGGAACATGGTTGCAGAATCGATGATCCAAGCTTCTGCCAAACCAAGGTAGACATGAAGCATGTGGATGCCCCCTCATCCACTATGCATCGGTGCACAACCAAGTTTCGGATGGATACTAGGATTTGGAAGGAGATAGTGGAGGACATGCATGGCTCTTCGTTCTTTGTGTCAAATGTGATTAGCTTGGAATTGGAGGGGTCTATTGCCCCTAGAGCAGCTAGTAAGGCTTTCCACTGTGTTGGGCATGTTTTAAGTACCTCAAGAGTGGACATGGCGGTTGGTGTTTGGGCCAAATCATCCACAATGCTATAGCTGACCGCAGCTCTAGCTGTGGCATTATTGGCAATTCCGCGTATGGGGGGGGCGCGGGAATGGGGGTAATTGGAGAGGTAAGTTGGTTGTCTTAGACGTGGATGCTGCTGATGAGTCAACAGGTTCGGTGGTGGTACCATACTGATTTCGTCTAGTCTGTAAGTTGAACTCTTCAGTGGTCATGGTCATCAGGTGGTGAAAACTTATTTCAGCAATGGGCGGTGCCCCCAGAGCGTTGGGATTGGCTTGGGGAAGGGGAGCGGTTTCCACCAATCCTTGGACTGGTAGTGGGTTTTGAAACACCATAGGAGGAGGTCCTTATGGTGCCTGGCTGGGTTGGGCTTGAGTGGGGGAATTGGTGGCCTGTTGGGCCTCGTTTTGAATGGCCTGCTTAGCGCAAGCCATGAGGGGACACTCAAATGTGTAATGCCCATAAACATCACAGAGTGTAAAAGGTTGGTTTGTGCAAAATGGTGTGTTGTGTCTTGGTGCATTTTTCCATGGGGGGTTTTGGGCTTGCCGGTTGGCCGCGACATTATTGGGAGGGTTCGGTTGCTGACCACCTTCCTACGGTTGGTTATTGCCTTGGTTGCGGGGCCAGTTGTTTCTAGCTTGCCTTTGTTGATTGTTCAGGGTAGGTTGGTTGGGATGGTTTTGTTGTGTGAACACTTGTCCCAACGGAGTGGGTGGAGCGGGGGTTGGGGCTTGAACTTGTTGCATTGGTGGTGCATAGTATATTTATGGGGGTGGTGGTGCCATGAATGTGGGCATTTTCCCCACATATTGTTGTGTTGGACAAGCCATCGCCTGAGCCTGCTGTGGTGGCACAGGTTGTGCATAAGAGGTTTTTGCTCTGGACTGAGACATCATTCTAGCATAGTTCGGAGCTTGGTTTTGGTAAGAAACATTAGCAGTGTTGCTTGGTTGTGGTGCCATGGAAGGTGGTGTCGGTCGAGGTTGTGGTTGTTGGGAGACTGACCCTATGATGCCATCTGTAGCGTGGGATGCCCCTGGTGTGTCGCGATAAGAGGTACTTGGATGGGGAGCATCTAGAATGATAGTGTACAAGTATCCCGACTGGGCGTAGATGAGGTCAAATTGTTGGGCCTTCAGTATGGCCTCTTCTTCAGATTGGGGATGTTCAGATGCGACGTCCTTTGCGATGGGAGGGAACAAAGTCTTGAGGAACCAATCCAAGAAGATCCTATCATCAAGTTGGATCTTGTACAAGCTGCAGCGCTTCCTCCACTCATGGATATGATTGGTGATGTGAGTGGTGGTGTTTTGGTGACAGGATAGCAGGATTTCCACCCCCTCGTCATATTTGACAGGGAGTTGGAAATATTGTAGGAACATGAAGGCTAGGGAGTTGAAATCGGGGTACTTGGCTTGTGGCAGCTCAATGTACCGTTTGGTTGTGGCACCTGTGAGGGTGCATTGGAACAGCCTCAGCCTGATGGAGTCTTCTACAATGCTATTGGATGAGCACCATAGATGGAATGTCATTATATGATTTTGGGGACATTCCTCGGCTTTGCCTTCAAACTTTGGGATGTTTGATGGTAGCTTTGTTGGCATAGGTGGCCAGAAAGCTTGGTGACGGATGGGATAATTTGTTAATATATCCAAGTCAAGCAAGTTCAGATGAGCCATGAAGGGAATATTTGACCCCAAATTGATGTGGGATGGGGCTGCAATGGGGGTGGGGTTTGCAGGTGCATAGTGCATCTGCACAGCTAGGGGTGCTTGTGGTGGCACCATGGCGGATAGGCCAATGCCCCCAAGTGTTGTGGGTGGGATAGTGTGAGTGGTGGGGGAATTTCCCCCATGAATAGTGGTAGGGACAATGTGGGTGGTCGGTGCACTGTTCCCCTGTGTGGCACGGGGGACAATGTGTGTAGAGGGGCCACTACCCCTGTTTGTTACCATTGGGCCAGCTTGGCTAGTCACTATTGGTTGTGGCAACTGGCTAATTATAGTCTGCATGACTATGCTTGGGCCACTTGCCACATTGTGGGTGACAGGTTGTGATGTGGACATGGGTCCACTTGCTAAGGTTGAGCCAAAAAATGGATCCAGGTTTGTAGCAGCCATGGGGCTGGATGGTACGGTGTGGAGGTCTGGTTCAGACTGATATGGGTCTAGATCAGAATCAGAGGCTGTGTGGCCCTCTAAATGGTGTGGGAGATCGCTGAGAATGGCTATGATGGTGCCGACTGAGTGTTCCAAATGGTGGTGGTTCACCTCTTAGGTGTGAGGAAGATCGTGGAGGATCAAGTTTGTTTGCTTGTGTGTATGAAACTGGTGGGTATGAAATTTGGACCCTGGTTTCAATGGCTTCCTACTGGCTGAAGGTGGTCTCTTGGCTGCCAAGACTACCAGAGGACAGTGCTTGGCTTGTTCCTCATGGGTGCTTCTACTCAATCGGAAGGGGTCGTTTCCCGTTTCGCTTGGCAATTCCTCTCAGCGGCCAGCTACTTTGGGGTTCTTGTGGTACTCCTCACGATGAGTTTCTGGGTAAAGCCCAAGTACTTCCCATAGTTAAAGCATTCAGGGACTTATGTCCTCAAAGACTATAGAGTTGATTAAACTTAGTGTAAATTTGGTAAATTTTAAGGCTTACTCTACGCCATGAACTGAGTTGGGTTAATTAGTTGGTATGGTGTGTTGGTTTGCTTGTTTGTTCTGGTATTTGGTTTGAAATATGGTTTATGAATTCATGGTAGAGTTCACATCATGGTTTTGTATGCAAACATAAACATAAATTTGTAAGCAAATATGGTGATTAACCCTGAATTGTTGGCCTAACTAAGTGTCTACCTCTCAGTGGTATTCTTCTTGATCCAAGAGAAGGTGCTGGGCTCTCAACACAATGGGACTAAGCCCATCCGTAGATCCTTAGGTCACCTCCCAAGTGCTAGGTTGGTCAAGAAGGGAGGACACTTAGTACCGTGAGAATCCCTCCTTCTCTACCCCCCGTACCTTCCAGGTCACCTGGTTTTAGTGGTTTGAGAAAAATACCGTGGAGTGCCTAGATCTATACAAGATTTTCTCTTCTTCGTATCCCAAAATACCCCAGAGGGTGATGACTGGGTAGAGGAGGAAGGGGGCATCAAGATAGTTTATTTTATGTTGCTTTTAGTTAGACTAATTGATTTTATTAAACCTTAGTGATTGGTTTAGCATATACACATTTGTTCATTGATTTACTTGCAAAAAATGAAAACTGGAATTAAAAGAGACCTGTAATGGAGGACAGAGGTAGCTAGGCTGCACTGACACTCCTCTAAAACTGAAAATTGCTGCTAATTAAACTCGAAAATAACTTCTGTGTGACAGGCCGCACATTTCTAACTAAATCCCGCGAGGGGGCCATGAGATTTTTCCAGAAATGAGCGAGGGGGTCGCACAAAATGCCAAAATAGCCACAACTTGAGCTCCTAGGCTGAAGTCACACTTGTATGAGGATTAAGTGCGCCCTGTGCATGCCTATCTACCAATTAAGTGCGCCTTGTCTCACCTTTTCCCCAGATAAGAGCGACCTGCTCTGGAAAGGGGTGTTTTGGTGCTGCAGGGTCAGATCTGGCCAATAGTAACTGGTACTGGGGTTAGTCTGACTCAGCTCAGCCTAGAAGAGGCTTTTACATTGACATAAATAGGAAATAAATTGGATTTAAATAGATCTAAACTAACATTTCTGAAAACTAGGGTAAAAACTGAAAAACTTGAAAATTTGAAATTTGTGGCCCAGGGATCCTGTGGGATCGACCCAGGGGAGTCACCAAAGATATAGTGAGAATTTATCCTCACTACAGGGGTAATAATGGCTCCCTTGTTCCTATAGGGAACAAGGGTAGGTTCCTACCCTTAGAAAACAGTAAAAAACAAAAGTAAAAATGACAGTAAACAGAGCTGGGAATTGAAACTAAGCTAAACTGAACAAGACTAAGTAAATGGTAGCTACTGTAAATTGAATCTACTAGATAATGATATAAAAATGAAAGAGAGGAAATGATGGAGCATTGTTGAACCCCTCTGCACATAGTGGGTTAGGGTTCCGCCTCCAAAACCTGCAAAATAAACCTAAGCTACCATGGAGAAAACCTGCAAACAATTGTTAATGAAAAACCTGCAAATGAAAATATGAGTTAGAAAAAAAGATAAGAAAATAAACATAAATAGAAATGAGATTATACCTCACTTAGGTGGAAATGGGCCACCATGCCCTAGCTCATGGGAGCACCTCTCTCTTGGTTGGGAAGCAATGGCTTGGAGAAATGGAGATGGAGGAGAGGGAGAGTGGGTGGTTTGAGAGCAAGAGGTCTCAAAGCATCCACGGGCAACATAACAATAGGCAAGTGAGGAGTGTTTTGAGAGTGACCCCCCACCCTCCTTATATAGTTTTTCCAAGGGATTTTAGGGGTTTAAGCCCTTGGTTAGGGATTTAGCCCCTTCTACCCTAACTTTAGCCCCTTTCAGGGTTTTAGCCCTTTTTTTGAGGGATTTAGTTCCCGGGGGTCTATTTTGGGCTCTTTTTTGGGGTTTTAGCCCTTTTCTTCATCCTTGGGCTCTTTTGGAGGTGTGGGGGTCAAATGGAAGGTCATGGAAGGTCATATGGAGTGAAATGAGCATTGTGAGATGGTGTCCTTGGGTGGTGTAGTCCATTGAGAGTTGTGTGGGGGATTTTTGGGTTAACAAACCCCAAAAGAGCTAAAAAACAACAAAAATGGGCTTAAAACCCTAATTAGGGTCCAAAACCCTAAATGAGAGAAAGGACAGAAAAAACTATAAATAAAGGGTGGAGGTCCCCATCACAACATGACTCATTCCTTCCACTGTTATTATACTTGCATGAGTACTTTGAGAAACCATCACTCTCAAACTACTCATCCCAAGTCACCAAACATTCCATTTGCCCCACTTGCTCCCATTTTTGTGTGTTGAGTCACCCTCCATACTACCAATCCTGTGGAGAAGCAGTATCATTCTGAGTTAGGGCACAATGGACCATTTTGAAGTAAATCAGAAGGTATAAAAGTCTTATCGTTCTTTGTTTAGTTTTATATATTGTTTGTATTTGTTAATTTTTGTTACTAATCATTTGTTTTCATCTAGTCCCTCCATTGTGAACTCTACCCTTTCATCCCTTTGACAGAAGGGAGGTGCATTTTCATGTGGTGAGGGTGAAAAACCCGGTTACATTATTTCAATGCAATAAACCTGCCAAGTTTTCCTCTAGTTTCCTTTAAAATAAATCTTTGCCAAAACACCATTGGAAGACCAAGAAGAATTAGCCATACCTGTTGTAATTTTTGTGGTTCCCTGCTTGCGTCAAAGTGCACCTGCCACCTCTTTAGAATCAGCTTCGACAGTCCCCATTTCCAATTATTCTCTATAAGTTTTTTTCTATCACCTCCAATTTGACTTTAAACAAAATCCTATCTCTTGATAGTATGTGAAAATGGTGAATATGATACATATAGGTTTTCTAGTTTGTCTCCATCCAATTTTTCAATGTAGTTTCACCCACGACCTTCCCATAGAATTGACCTACTAGAGAAAAATTAAGGTATTCAGTAACTTCTTCAATATCAATTTCTTTTCCCACCTAAAGGGATGCATGCTCCTTTTTTATTCATGCTCTTTTTTTCTTCTTCTTCCCAACACCTTTTTTGTTATGATCTTAAAAGTACCAACTTCATGATTATTTTGAGATGGATTTGATTGATTCTCAGACTTTGATGGAGTAGCGCATATGGGAGAAGTCACTTCATATAGAGATATGGCATTTCCTTTTTCGATGCACTTGAACACATGATCAAAACAAAAAATGGGGCCTCTTGGTGTGGGACTGTCATAGTCGACCTCATCTATAATCATGATTCTTCACACGGTGTTGTACTACAAAAATCCAGGATAGTTGTATGATGAACCAGAGTAAGATCCCGATGTGAAAGTTCGGGACTGAGGTACATAAGAGAAAGAGGGTAAAACCTTTGTTGCCTAGCTCCATTTCAATCAAACCCGTCAGATCTTCGAACCTTGGGCCTGCACCCATGGACTGTAGAGCTCCATTGTGCCCCCTAGAATTGTATATCATACATACATACATATGTATGTATACATACATACATATACATACATACATACATACATACATACACACATACATACATAAAAGCTACTAACTGTTTATGAATAAAAATACTTACAGCATATAGGCATACAAAACTCAGTTTAAACCTGAATAATAATAATCTTTAAATTTATATACATAAATAAAAGTTTTTTTTTAGAAGGATTTAACATGATTGAACATATGAAATACTTAAGATAATTCATATGAAGCTGAAATAGGTTAGTATAAACTCATTAATTAAAATAATAACATAGAAGTACTTATCAATCCTTTTCGCTTTTCGGATGATCTTGGAATTGCCACATTCCACCCAACCTTAGGCCTTAAACCATTCTTGGTTTGTTTCAACATGTCACCCCCAAGAGGAACCGAGCATGTCAGAGATACTAGAAGGTTTAGGGATATTTTCTATCTTTCTTAACTATCCAACAGAGTAGTCACAAGGTCCATTTACCAAACCTTTGTAGACTCTTATAATTAAAATTTCCCTTCCAAGTATTCCTTGGACACACCAAAATCTCAGTTTGGTAATTTGAGTGCTTAAATAGACCTACGACTGAACCCTCTAGTAAACTAGGGATCATTGACCCTGACAATGTCCTCTCTCTGCTATTTATAAGTTTCATTGAGAAGAAATGATTCTACAATTTAGGTTTAATCACTCTATTCAGTATATAGTCAAACTAACTGTTTTGTATTTATATTTATTTAATTATTTGATTTAAACTCTCACAGTTTAATTATAGATAATAAAACTCTTCTAATTGATTAAATAAAAATAATATTAAATCCTATCATCTAGTTGATTTTAATTATCAACTACTCAACCATTCTGATCTCTTTGCATGCTTGATCCCTTTTTTAGTGGAAGCCCCAATTAGTCTTTAGAAAGAATAAAAGGAGATAAATATCATGAAATTTAATAATATTAAATCTTTTTTTGATCCTCTAGATCTCCTAGCTCAACATCATCTATTCACAAAGAGTCCAAGTGTTCCAAATATTCACTTGGTCAACACTTGGATCGACAATATTTTTGGTGTTCCAGAGTTCTTAGCTCAACACCACTTCAAATAATACTCTATGGTGCTCCAGAGTTTGTTACTCAACACCATTAAACCTTTTAAAATAATCTAAGTGTTTTGGAGCTTTTGAGGTTGACACTTATTAAATAATTACATGAAAAAAAATAATAAAAGAAAATAGTCGTTATTTTTGGTATATTACACCGAGACTGGAAAATACATTGATGTTAGCATGGAGAAATTGATCCATCATGCATTGGAAAATACATGGATGATAACATGGAGAAATTGATCCAATATGCAATTATTGATCCAATATTGACTCAACATCAAGTTGAAGCCTTCTCGAATCAGGGTTCATGTTGAGCAACCCTCTTCCCTCTTGGAAGGGGAATGGATAGGGGTGATGGATCTAAAGCAAAAAATGGTATTGTATTTGTTCTTTAAAACTTCCCTCAACGTCATGAAACCCAGTAAGAAACTCCGCAATTATCCTATTTGAGTTTATTTTTTGGATCTTTGATTTGTTTGATAATCGTTTGTTGCATGATCTCTTTTTCATTCTACTAATTGTTCATTCATTTTCTTTGCTCACATGCATTCTCTAGTTCTTGTGAAAATTCTTGTTGACATGCAAGACACGATCCATGTGTCCATGTGCATGTGGCATTGGTGGCAAAATATTTCAATTGGTGAGGGAATGAAAGTAGGGGAAAGCACCAGGTGTAGGGACATCACGTGCATGAAATCTAGGGACTATATACCAACCTTCGAGGTAGTTTCATACGCAACTATCAAAAAATTGTTTTATTTAGACTATTACTCTATTTGATAGACGCGTAGGAGACTATATTAACCACCAATATAAACCTAATAAACCAAATAAACAAAATCCACACCTAATAAAAATACTGTTTTCTTAATATGAAGCCAACTAATGCCTCCAAAGTATTGATTGGTCCAAACACAACTTTTGAAATAAAACTTAGGATAAAATGCATAGTAAAAAGTACAAAAGTAATCAAATTCACCCAAGCAATTTATAGAGTCCCTCTTTCTTGGGAAAGGACTAATAACCCATTATGTCAATGATAATATTACACCAGAGTATCTCTTTTCCTTTTTTTGATGGAGCTGCTGTTGGGAACATTGGGGGAGTTGGGTTTGTGATACATTTGAGTGGATCACACCACTTGAACTTTTCTCTGGGATGTGGCAGCAGTACCAACACTAGATCAGAACTTCTATCCCTATGGGCCCTCTTGGCAGTGACTAAACATATGGGGATTCCTCTTCTCTCTATCTTTGGTGACTCACTTGTTATCATATCATGGGCTAATATACATTCTTCTCTAAACTCTCCATTTCTGAGTCACTGGTGTGAGGACATTCGAGTATTGCTGCAATCTTTTCCTTCCGTGACCATTCAGCATGTATATCGTGAGCATAACCAGCAGGTTGATGGTCTCTCAAAAAAGGATCTTTCTCTTTTTACTGGTTATGGCAATCTTTTGGAATTTGAGAATGACATGATCATTGATTATGGAAACTTCAAGATTTTTTAAGTTGTTACGTGCTAGATTTCAGTCCTATTTATTTTGCACAGCTTTTTGATTTCTTTTGTTTCTGCTGCCTAGCTGACACTGAAGAGACCTTTCAGCCTTCTTGTTATGCTCAGGACTTATTTGTTTCTTTGGTCATAGTTGAACATGCTTTATTGCAGTACTTTGACCTATTTTACAGGAATGATGAAAAAAGCTTGACTCTGACAGGCTTTATGTCTTATTTGCTCATGATATGGATGACTTGGTTTCTCCATAGTGATCAGAAAGTCTCTCATGTGTTTAGTCACATTACTTGAGGGGGTGCCATAAATATATGGCCCAATTTTCATTGCCATTGTAAGATGATTGTATATGTTGTCCTTTGATTCAGTTATGAATATCAAGGTTTGGTATTTTTTATTCTGAAAAAACATCTCTTTTCCTTTTTTAGCATAAATAATTATTAATGTATGCTAGCATTAATGGTTAATATTATTCTTTTTTGCATTAATGATTGTTGTTACACATATGCACATTTATTTCTCCCTTAATGATTCACGATATCCTTGAAGCTCAATTTACATTTAATAGTAACACCCACTAATAAGTGTCAATCATTGAGTATTGTATATATTCTTTTCTTAAATTCCTCTAGTATATACTTGTCTATGAATGTAACACCCCATATTTTGAATAGGCGTGTTTATCAGTGAGACATACTGTACTTTATTTTTCTTATTATCTGTTTGACTCAAGGCTAGAATGAGTAAACTATATTTTGGAACATTAGACCTGGTTATATTTTATTACTACATTGATGATGTTACTATGATTATGTTCATACTATGAGTATGATGTGACGATGCTACCATTCTTATGAAATTTTACTATGCTTATGTGATGTTGATGTCGTAATTATCATGAGATTTCCTTCTTCCATAATGAAAATGTGTGTTTAATTACTGTCCTTGATGAAATATGATATATATAATGTGGTACATGGATACCAATCCATGATGTGATCGATTTAATGATTTTAGGTGATGAAATGAAAAATTGTTAATGATGTGAATCAATTGTTGATCGAATAGAGATATTTGTTAGAAATGTACGGTTTCAAAATACTAATCTATAGGACACAGATGATATGAGATGTACGGATACTTGATATGATATGATGAATAAGTGTGTATTAAAAGCAATAAATCTTATCAATTGATAGGATAATACGATAGCACAAGCCGGTAATCTCAATAACAACATAGTTTGATTTTGACAGGGTATAAACCCAGTATGTTGAGAAGGATGGATGTGTTTCCCAACTTATGGTTCTTATGATACCCGAGCTCGTGGTAGGGATGTGCTAATTCACGCTCCGCTAGACATGTTATGATGATGGTTAGATGCCTTCTAGGAGGGGTTGGGTCCGTTGTTTAGTCAATTCCAACGCTCTCAGTTTCTATATGGGTCTGGGGCGAAGAAGACGTCACCACATCTATACTAGCAGATGAAGGAAAGGGAGGATGTAGAAGTAGGATATGATGGGAGGATGTGTTAGCCAATATTGTCCGGGATTGGGGGTTCCATGACAATATGTAGTTGTAGTAGGTATCCCTCCCTTGAATGTAATTGCTTAATTGATTACTGTAAATATAAGTATACTGATGTTGAATATTAATTCTTTAAACCACTAGATAACTCATATTGATAAAATGATTATGTTAAAGTATCTATGACTATTGTGTATGCATTGTTATTTTTAATTAACAAATACGCATATGCATGATATGCTTACTTATAGTACATATGTGATATGTGCATGCACTGGCCATGCATGCAGACTTTGCATATATACACTAGTATCGTTATACAAGTGCTCACAAGATTAAATAATTACGTAAGTTCTTACTAAATGGTAAGTTTTTATACATTGGTAATGGAAGTTAAGGTTCGTAAAGTAGGTGAGCACTATAATAAATAATTTATTAAGTGTCTTTAGTTGAAATTATTGTTAGAAATTGTCATAAGTAAGCATGAACATTGCTCCATATTTGACAGTACAATTGTACCCTTTATTTATTAATTACAATTAGTTTTACGATTAAGGGTACTTGTCTAAATGTGTAAAAGTACTATGTTGGTAACTTGTCCCTTAAAAACTAAAACAAACAATTAACAAATGTTGTTATTATTATTACTATTTATTCAATTATTATTATTAACATTATAAATGATTATTGTTATTTTAAACTATTGTGAAATAAGTAACTTTATAATGCTAGTTAAATTAATTATTTCAACATCTACAATATTCTGCCTCCTCGAATAATTGGAATATTATTATTATTGCGGAATTGTCCAAATCAAATAATATTATATGAATATTTAAACATATTTGCAAATCAGAACATCAATGTCAAATCGGATTTTAACTAAGTAATCAAGACACTGGAATCTTTTTATGTCAAGTCAGGCTTATGACTTATTATTTTATCCTAAAAACATTTACAACATAAGTGGCAGGTAGATCCATCAATTAAGAAGATAAGATTCATAAATCAACTTAGTAGTGGTCATTCATAGAATTAATAAATAATCGAAGTCAACATGACAGAACTAATTTTAAAAACATTATTGTTTTAGTTATCGATAGAAAACATGATATGATAAACATATTAAATTTTGAATTACCTTGAATTGCGGAAAGGGGATTAATGGGTTTGGGTCTCGAGAAGAAATGGAAAAGGTGGTGGAGTAAGTATGAAGTAAGCATATGAAGTGGGATATAAAGGAAGGGTTGGAGGGAGTAGTCAGGGATCAACGAGATCTTTTTATTTTATTTTGGGAAATAAAACTCAAGAGGGAAGGGGAAAACCTCGTTGAAGAGAGGAAGGGGAAAACTATGGTTTGAAAATCAAAACAAGGAAGTTGTTATTGGAATTATCGGTTTGTGGTCTATGGGGCTAGGAAGTCTGTCGATTTTCTAGGTTTTGTTGATGTATTTGTAACTTTGGACTATATATATATTATCATTGTATGTTGCTGTACCCCCATTGGGGATGTGTGTTACCCCTTTACGAGATGGATAAATTGTGTCTAGACCTTGAGGTACAACCTCCATTGTAAGTTGGGGAAATAGACCCTAGTGTAACATCATGTAATATGTACTTGTAATCTCTCTAGGAGAAGTGGGCCCTATGTGTGAAGACATGTAGGCTCGAGTCTTATTTTTGGTCAGTGAATTAAAAGGGTATAAATAGGAAGGCACTTTCCCTCATTTATACACACCTCACACTCTCAAATTTGCATGAGAGAGAGAGATAGACAACAATTGAATACTTCTTATTACTGGTTTTGATCATCTTACTATTATGAGGAAGTTTACGGGGTTTTCTCCTTTATGGTTTCCCTGGTGAAAATATTTGTGTCTTGTGTATCTTTTATATCTTATGCATCTCGATGTGACTTGTTATTTTTTTAAGTAAAGATCCTAGATAATCTAATGATATCTTAAGAAAAACTAACATGGTATCAGAGCCTCTCTGAAAGAAGGCACTATGCAGTTGCGGGAACTAGGGATTCCTAGTTGAAGGTGTTCTCTCCACAGATAATCAAACAAACAGGGATAGGATAACTCGCCTTAGTAGGGCACATATTTTGGAGACAGTTTTTGAATCAGAGAAGTTTCATTTTTGATCGTGTCAATAGTGCCAGGAGGAAGTGGGGAGAAACTAGGGAATCAAGTATCGGAGGCTTCTCACCTCAATTTTTAGAAAGTGACTGAGCTAAGAAACTTGCCTCAAGGAGGTGCATCTTTCTATCCAAACAGAATCCCCAAACTCCAATTTTGGAAAATTAGGGTTTCTCTAACAAACCCTAGGTCATCCTGCTCTAGAACCTGGTTAGACACCTCAAATCGGTAAGATCCAAATATTTACTATTTCCATTTGAGGTTCTCTTTGAAAATATGGCTCACCATACTTAGCTTTAGGACAATCTTGGAGGTGTTGATGACTTCTGGGCATGGAAGTACAAACTATCCCTAATCCATGAAGAAAATGACTTGGATCAGCTTATTATTGGAGATGTTCCAGAACCATAGGGAGATAAGGCTAAGGATGCTCATAAGAGAAGCATGGCTAGGGATAAGAGAATCATTGCATATTTTATCAAGGATCACCTCATCCCCCATGTGTCTGCATTGAAGACACCGAAGGAAGTATATGATTCTTTGACAAAGATTTTGGAAGGGAAGAAAATCAACCGAAAGATGACTTTGAGGAACCAATAGAAGAATGTGAACATACACAAGTCTGAGACTATATAGTCTTACTTCACAAGGGTTGCTCAAATCAAATAACAACTCGAAGCAATTGAAGAGAATTTTGAAGAAGGAGAAATTGTAATGACTACCTTGAATGGTCTCCCTAGATCACGGGACTCATTCATTCAAGGGATTTGTGCAAGAAGGAATATTATCTCTTTCAAAAATATTTGAGAAAACTGTACACAAGAAGAAGCTAGACTTGTGACAAGAGAAGAAAATATGGGAGCAACTGACGATAAAGCTCTTGCAATTTACACTAGGAAGAACTTCAAAAAGAAGGAAATGAAGGATGAATTTCATCACAACAAGAAGAAGGACTAGAAATAGAATAATACCAAAATATATATTTTAAATGTTTGATATTACACTTGTGATGAAAAGGGACACTTGGCAAGAGATTGTCCCATCCAGAAAAGGAGACACCATGCTTATATTGCCAAAGATGATGAACCAACAAGAAAAAGATTCAAACGAGAGAAGGATGATTCAGATTAAGACTATGTGCCAATATCAACAGTTACTAGCACTATAACACATACAATCAATGATTGGCTTGTGGATAGTGGATTTTCTAAACACATGATGGGATACAAGGAAAAGAAAAATTCGAGTCTATTTTTTCTTTTGTTTGATTTCTAGCTTATGAGATTCGATCCTTAGTGAACAATGATAACATGACCCTAAATGAGTCATGGATCTTGAATATGCCTTTATGGGCTGATGTATTATTGTGGATTTCTAGTTTATATGCAAATTGAGGGATGCTATTGTTACTTTTAGAAATTTTAAACCTTATGCTGTAGAAATTGTTAATGATTCTATGTTTGTCTGATGGCTGATGGCTGTATATAATATATGTTAATTTAGAGTTTGTTTTATTGATCGGTTTAAGTACCATTGCCAAATCTATTTTGGTTTGTATGGTTTTATTAGTTATTTCTAGCGTATAACCCATAGCTATAAAATTGTGATCGATTTTAATTATATATATTGGATATATATTTTAAATGTTTCATTTATTAGAAATCATTGTTAAGTTTTAATATATGATATGGTTGTCTTTAATATGTTACCTTGTTATGGATGTGCGGCCTACAATCACCAATTTTATGTTGGGAATTTTATGGGGAGGGTTCTATTATCTAGAGAATGGGTTATTTAAGTTTTATATTTGGACAAATATCATGAAAGTGGATTATATCGAGGCATGCATATTTTTTCTATGGAACAATTGTGTGTGTATATATATATATTCCATGGGGTGTATCTTAGGTGGTTGGGATATTTGGATGTTGTACTCCCCATCCGGGTTCGAATCTCACTGGGGACATTTGCTCCCCGGGATCCCTTGTATGTAATGAAATATTAGGCTGGTGAGCCGTTTATCATGATTGGCTCTCTTGGGGGTTGTTGTTGTCTGTTCATGTATACTTTCCAAGCGAGTATAAGAGATATTTTCTCAGGTTGACGTAATCATGGTGTAAACTGGGCTTCCATGGTGAACCACCGCTAACAGAAAAAAGAAGAAAAAGAAAAAGAAAAAAAAGAATATATATATATATACCTACCTACCTAGGTTTTAGGGACTTGGTCCGGGGACTTAATATTTGGATCTTCTACTTAGTTAGGGTTTATGGGGAGCTTTCTCCCTATATTAGAAACAATCTATGATATTTATTTATATTTAATAATCCTGTATGTTTCCATCAGAAATCGAAAACAATCCTAAATATAAAAGCTGAATTAAAATATGCTAATTGTTTATGAATAAAAATATTATAGCCTATATGCATACCAAACTCAGTTTAAACCTGAATAATAATAATCTTTAACTTTATATATACAAATAAAAGATATATTTTGGAAGGATTTAACATGATTGAACATATGAAATACTTAAGATAATTCATATGAAGCTGAAATAGGTTAGTATAAACTCATTAATTAAAAGAATAACATAGAACATATTAGACAAAGCAAAAGACCCGGTTGACCCAAAGCTAAGAAAGGGCATTTACTCAATCCCTTGCTCATGTGGTGAAGTATACATAGGTGAAATAGGGCGATCAATAAAATTAAGATTAAAATAACATTGTGTGGACACCATTCATGAAAGAATCAAGAATTCAGTCATGGCAGAACATTCATCGAGAAGAAACCACCATGTGTGCATTGAAGAAGCAAAGTTCATAGCCCTCAAAGAACACTATAACAAACGATGTATACAGGAAGCAATAGAAATAGAGAAACATCCAAGGAATTTCAACAGATATGAAGGCCTAATCCTGTGTGAGGCATGGAAACCAATTATTCATTCCATAAGGTTGAAGGAGGATCATAGTAACAAAAATGATAAATAATAAAAATTAAAAATTAATGTGAATTGATAATAATAATAATAAAACATTTAATACTGAATGATAATATAACAATAAACATACATAATAAAATTAAAAACACAAATACTAATATTACTAAAGACCAAATAATTATTAATAAAAAACTTATTAATAATAAACATAAATAGTTAATAAAGCATAAATAAATAATTAATTATTGATATATAGGGGTAATAATAATGATTAATAACAAATAGAACATTGATTTAATTAGAGACAAACATAATAAAATAAAAGCACAAATAACAACTCATATAGTTAATTAAGACTAAATGGTTAAATATATAAAACTAAATAATATCGAGTTAATAAAGCCTAACTAAATAATCATTTATTAAAAACAAGTCGACAGATAGAAACAATTAATTAGGACATTTAAAATAAACATTAAAAAAAATTTATTTAGGACATTTAAAATAAACATTAAAAAAAACAATTATTTAGGACATTTAATAAACCTAATTATTCCTTTGAGAGACAATCCTTCTCCTGAAGATGGACTCAACTCTGGAGTCTGAAACGCGTCGAGACAAAAAACTCCACACAGGTTCCAAAACTATCCCAATAACATAGAAGTACTTATCAGTCCTTTTTGCTTTTCAAATGATCTTGAAACTCCCACGTTCTACCCAACCTTAGTCCTTGAACCATTCCTGGTTTGTTTCAACATGTCACCCCCAAGCTGAACCGAGCATGTCAGAGATACTAGAAGGTTTAGGGAGATTTTATATCTTTCTTAACTTTCCAACAGAGTATTCACAAGGTCCATTTACCAACCCTTTGTAGAGTCTTGTAAATAAGATTTCCCTTACAAGTCTTCCTTGGACACACCAAAATCTCAGTTTGGTAATTTGAGCGTTTAAATAGACCTACTACTGAACCCTCCAGTGAACTAGGGATCATTGACCCTCACAATGTCCTCTCTCTGCTATTTATAAGTTTCATTGAGAATAAATGATTCTACAATTTAAGTTTAATGACACTGTACAGTGTCTAGTCAAACTAACTGTTTTGTATTTATATTTATTTAATTATTTGATTTTAAACTCTCACAGTTTAATTATAGATAATAAAAGTCTTCTAATTGATTAAATAACCAGCATAGATCCAAATCCTAGGCTCTATCAAGCACTGATACATATCAAATATTTGGAGGTGCAAACCTCTTCTTAAGTATTGCACTCAACTATCAGCTTTGGTGTGATTTAGACCAAAAGACACATCTTTTTATTTAAGGTTGACATATAATATTATTATTATTAATATTTCATATTTTTATTATAAATATTTAATACTATTTATGGCGGACATATAATATTTTATATTATTTTTTATTTTGTTAGGAAAGAACATTACAACATATCCCCCATACATGGTTTTAAAACCATGTGCAAGGTCCTCCTAAAACCATGGGTTGTTTAGGAGGCCTTGCACATGGTCTTAAAACCATTTGCAACGACCTCTTAAACTGTGTACAATAAAACCGTGGGTTGTTTAGGAGGCCTTGCACATGGTTTTGAAACCATTTACAAGGCCCTCCTAAACCATGTACAATAAAACCATGGGTTGTTTAGTAGGCCTTGCACATGGTTTTAAAACCATGTGCACGACCAACATTTTTTTTCTGGATAATTCAATTTTTTATTTCTTATTATTTTGTTAAGTAGGAACATTACAACATCTCCATATTTTGTTGTTTTTGTGGCCCACATTAATTTTTTAAAATTTTCTATTATTTATTATTTATAGCGGACATAATGTTACATGACGTTTCAAGATCTCCCCCATACTAGGATGTAGAGAGCCTCTCGATGCAATAATAATATTAAATCCTATCATCTAGTTGATTTTAATTATCAACTGCTTAACCATTATGATCTCTTTGCATGTTCAATGTCTCTTTTAATGGGAGCCCTGGTAAGTCTTTAGAAATAATAAAAGGAGATAAATATCATGAAATTTAATAATAGTAAATATTTTTTTGATGCTCTAGAGCTCCCAACTCAACATCATCTATTCACAACAAGTCGAAGTGTTCCAGAGCTTCACTTGCTCAACACTTGATCGACAATAATTTTGGTGTTCAAGAGCTCCAAATAATAGCCTATGGTGCTCTAGAGTTTGTTACTCAACACCATTAAACATTTTTAAAATAATCTAAGTGTTCTGGGGCTTCATAGGTCGACACTTATTAAATAGTCATTATTTTTGGGATATTACACTGAGACTGGAAAATACATTGATGTTAGAATGTCGAAATTGATCCAGAATGCATTGGAACATAAATGGATGATAACATGGAGAAATTGATCCAATGTGCATTTATTGATCCAATATTGACTCAATATTAAGCTGAAGCCTTCTCGAATCGGGGTTGTTGTTGAGCAACCCTCTTCCCTCTTGGAAGGGGAATGAATAGGGGTGATGGATATGAATCAAACAATGGTACTGTGTTTGTTCTTTAAAACTTCCGTCAATGTCATGAAACCGAGTAAGAAACTCCACAATTATCCTATTTGAGTTTTATTTTTGGCTATTTGAGTTGTTTGATAATCATTTGTTGCATGATCTTTCTTTCATTCTACTAATTGTTCATTCATTTTCTTTGTTCACATGCTTTCTCTAGTTCTTGTGAACATTATTGTTGACATGCAAGACATGATCCATGTGTCCATGTGCATGTGGCATTGGTGGCAAAATATTTCAAGTGGTGAGGGAATGAAAGTAGGAACATCACTTGCATGAAATCTAGGGACTATATACCAACCTTTGAGGTAGTTTCATACACAACTATCAACAAATTGTCTTACTTGTACTATTACTCTATTTGATAGATGCGTAGGAGACTATATTAGCCACAAGTATAAACCTAATAAACCAAATAAACCAAATCAACACCTAATAAAAAGACTGTTTTATTAATATGAATCCAACTAATGCCTCCAAAGTATTGATTGGTCCAAACACAACTTTTGAAATAAAACTTAGGATAAAATGCATAGTAAAAAGTACAGAAGTAATCAAATTCGCCCAAGCGATTTATAGATTCCCTCTTTCTCGGGAAAGGACTAATAACCCATTATGTTAGTGATAATATTACACCATAGTATCTCTTTTCCTTTTTTAGCATAAATAATTATTAATGTATGCTCGCATTAATGCCATAATATTATGCTTGTTTGCATTAATGATTGTTGTTACACATATGCACATTTATTTCTCCTTAATGATTCATGATATCCTTGAAGCTTGATTTACATTTAATAGTAACACCCACTAAGAAGTGTCAATCATTGAGTATTGTAAATATTATTTTCTTAAATTCCTCTAGTATATAATTGTCTATGAATGTAACACCCCATATTTTGAATAGGTGTGTTTATCAGTTAGACATACTGCACTTTATTTTGCTTATTATTTGTTTGGCTCAACTAGACTGAGTAAACTATATTTTGGCACTTTAGACTTGGTTATATGTTACTACTATACTGATGATGTTACTATGATTATGTTCATAGTATGAGTATGATGTGATGATGTTACCATTCTTATGAAATTTTACTATGCTTATGTGATGTTGATGTTGTAATTGTCAAGAGATTTCCTTCTTTCATAATGACAATGTGTGTTTAATTATTGTCCTTGATGAAATATGATATATATCATGTGGTACGTGGATACCAATCCATGATGTGATCAATTTAATGATTTCAGGTGATGGAATGAAAAACTGTTAATGATGCGAATGAAATGTCGATTGAATCGAGATATTTGTTAGAAATGTAGGGTTTCAAAATACTAATCTGTAGGACATAGAGGATATGAGATGGAAGGATACTTGATATGATATGATGAATAAGTGTGTATTAAAAACAATAAATCTTAGCGATCGACAGGATAATACGATGGCACAAGCCGGTAATCTCAATAACAACATAGTGTGATTTTGACAGGGTATAAAACCAATATGTCGAAAAGGATGGAGGTGTTTCCCAACTTATGGTTCTTATGGTACTTGAGCTCGTGGGAGGGATGTGCTAAGTCACGCTCCCCTAGACATGTTATGATGATGGTTAGATGCCTTCTAGGAGCAGTTGGGTTCACTGTTTAGTCAATGCCAATGCTCTTAGTTTATATATGGGTCCGGGGCGGAGAAGCTGTCACTACATCTGTACTAGCAGAGGAAGGAAAGGGAGGATGTAGAAGTAGGATATGATGGGAGGATGTGTTAGCCAATATTATGGAGGATTGGGGGTTCTATGACAGTATGTAGTGGTAGTAGGTATCCCTCCCCTAAATGTAATTGCTTAATTGATTACTGTAAATATAAGTATAATGATGTTGAATCTTGATTATTTAAACCACTAGATAACTCATATTGATAAAATGATTATGTTAAAGTATCTATGACTATTGTGTATGCATTGTTATTTTTAATTAACAAATATGCATAGGCATGATATGCTTACTTATAGTACACATGTGATATGTGCTTGCATTGGCCTCACATGCAAACTTTGCATATATACACTAGCATCATTATATAAGTGCTCACAAGATTAAATAATTGTGTAAGTTATTACAAAATAGTAAGTTATTATACATTGGTAATGGAAGTTAAGGTTTGTAAGGTTGGTAAGGTTGGTGAGCACTATAATAAATAATTTATTAAGTGGCTAGTTGAAATTATTGTCAGAAATGGTCATAAGTAAACATGAACATTGCTTCATATTTGACAGTAGAACTGTACCCTTTATTTATTAATTACAATTAGTTTTACCCTTAAGGGTACTTGTCTAAATGTGTAAAAGTACTATGTTGGTAACTTGTCACTTAAAAATTAAAAAAAAAAACAATTAACGAATGTTGTTATTATTATTACTATTTATTCAATTATTATTATTATTATTATTATTATTAATATCATTATAAATGATTATTGTTATTTTAAACTATTGTGAAATAAGTAACTCCATAATGCTAGTTAAATTAATTATTTCAACATCTAGAATATTCTGCCTCGAATAATTGGAATAATATTATTATTGGTGAATTGTCCAAATCAAATAATATTATATGAATATTTAAACAGATTTGCAAATCAGAACATCATTGTCAAATCGCATTTTTACTAAGTAATCAAGACATTGGAATCTTTTTATGTCAAGCCAGGCTTATTAATTATTATTTTATCCTAAAAACATTTAAAACATAAGTGGTAGGTAGATCCGTCAATTAAGAAGATAAGATTCATAAATCAACTCAGTAGTGGTCATTCATAGAATTAATAAATAATTGAAGTCAACCTGACAGAACTAATTTAAAAAAAATTATTGTTTTAACTAATCAATAGAAAACATGATCTGATAAACATATTAAATATTGAATTACCTTGAATTGTGGAAAGGGGATTAATGGGGTTGGGTATCGAGAAGACATGGGGAAGGTGTTGGAGTAAGGATGAAGGAAGCATAGGAAGTGGGGTGTAAAGGAAGGGTTGGAGGGAGTAGTCAGGGATCAGTGGCATGTTGTTTTTTTATTTTGGGAAATAAAGCTTTAGAGGGAAGGGGAAAACTCTGGTTCAAAAATCAAAACAAGGAAGTTGTTATTGGAACTATCGGTTTGTGGACTCTGGGGGAAGGAAGTGTAGCAAGGATTTCTCCCTTGCTATATGGTAGGAATGGCTACCTTCCGTCTATAGGATGGAAGGGTAGGTTCCTAGTGGTGAAATGCAGTAAAAACAGACAGACAGAAAGAAAATGACATAAAAGAAATGGAATGGCTGGAAACCCCTTTGCAAACACTGTTAGGGTTATCTCCAACAACCTGCAAACAACTATTAGAAACAAAATACCGGCAAAAACATGTTAGAAACAAACCTGCAAACAAAAATGGGTTAATAAAAACTACAAAATACCAAAGCAAATGCAAGAAACAACATTGGTATACCTTCTCTTTGATGGAATTGGGCCACCATGCCCTGGCTTGGAGAAGCACCTCTCTTGGATGGGGGAGCTATGGCTCAATGGGAGATGGAGTGTGGGTGGCTTGAGAGACAAAGGGTCTCAAGGCATCCACGAGCAACATAACAATATGCAAGGGAGAAGTGATTTGAGAGTGACCCCCACCCCTCTATTTATAGCTTTTTTGGGGCTTTTTAGGCTTTTAAGCCCCTGGTTGGGGATTTAGCCCCTTTTTTGGGATTTTAGCCCCTTTCGCCCTATATTTAGCTCCTTTTGGGGTTTTTAGCTCCTTTGAGGGGTTTTAGCCCCTTTTTGGAGGCTTTAGGCCATAGGAGAGCTATTTAGGCTCTTTTTAGGGGTTTTTAAAGTCCTTTTGCTCATTCTTAAGCCTTTTTGAGGGTGTGGGGGTCCAATGGGGTGAAATGAGGGTTGTGCATGGGTGTCCTTGGGTGGTGTAGGCCATGTAGAGCGAAGTGAGGGATTTTTTTGGGTTAACAGATTGCCCCCTAATGTGTGAGGGCAGGAGCTCATCGTATGGCCGACGGACATCATAGGATTTTCTGTGGAGAGGTGGTGCTTTCAGGGCTGGGGCATGGTGGATTTTGGTTTTTGTATTAATATGGTTCCCATCAATGGGTGAGATACAAATAATGTGTGATATGTATATGGACGAGGTGGGCATCCCCATGCTCATGACAATGTCAAAAGAATGATGTGATCTATGCTGTATAATACAAGAGCCAATCATATACAACTGATGATACATAGTGGTTGCCTCAATGAGAGGATGAATACAATGCTGAAATGAAGAACTGCTACATTGGACCCATGGCATTCTCATGGAATGCTATATCTTCATGACTGATAGCCTGCTGGATCTAGGACGATACATAGTTGTATGGACTCACTGATGGAGAGTCAGAGTCTCTGTGGTACAATTATGTTGTATCAATCATAAATCTATATGGAAGCGCTGCTGGAACTTCTGAACACTGTCTCCAACGCAACCCATAAATCATAAGGGACATAACTTGTTTAGGTCCCTTGAATAGACTCATCAATGTGCTAGAGTCAGGTGACATTTGGGGTCTTCGACCAAATACTGTATGGACCAATACCTTGTATGAATCTCAACGGTGCGATGATGTAGTTGGAGTCGATCACGTGAGAAACAACCATCCCGAGAGGCACTAAGGACTCCTCTCAAGTGGTCCGAGGAACTCATTAATGAGGTTAATGAATCTAAGATACAGGGACCTCTGGGTCTATCCTCTGGAATATGTTTGTTTTTGTCGACAGAGGGATACCTACCCCAGGTCAAGGAAATGGTGTTTCCTTGACCAGAAGCACGAGGGAGATAACCAAAAGATGTGAGACAATCTGCGGACTGACCCACTAAATGGGGGGGCAGGGGGAAGGGAAAGAGTTGAACAGGGGCAGGGGGAGTGTAGTAGACTCAAACTTCCTTTGTTCAGAGTATGACGGCAGGGCGAACCAGGAAGAAAATGAAACTGACTCATGGGAATGGGATCATAACTGCAATACCGGGAATGTCACTACCGATGGGAAATACTTGGGGGAGGTGGACACTTTTTATATTGATGGGATCCAAGGAAGACACATTGCAAAGTACTTTGAACAAAGGCAACCCAAAGTGGGGATGCTGCCAAATTGTTTTCTGTGGGGTGGTGTCTAGAGACACCATTGTGGTACGATCTCGTGGATTTTTGGCAAGCCTGAGAAAGTAAATGCTCGATGGTGATTTCAATTTTAGAGAGTCTGAAAGCATGAAGAAGACTCCAGTGGGGGATATTTTTCGTTGGTAGTCTCCCATGCTTGAAAAAGGATAAAAGTATACATAGGAGAGCTCGACCATCTTGTAGTGGATGAGAAACTTTTTTACCATTGGTAGTCCAATCAGGTCGAAAAAGGTTAAACCTATACTGACTGGACGGTCATTCAGATAATTTTACGAGCATGAATGAAACCAAGTTTGCTTGGCAATATTTTCTTGATGAGAAGGTTGGAAAAGAGCTTAACGACAACCCATGGTGAGATTTTTTGTAAAGTTCGGCCCCTCTGCCCGAGAAAGCATAAAAGTATGCAGAGGGGAATGGTCTTGGCTTGAATATGCCAAGGTGGTCCTTTTCACCTGATGGTCTACATAATCTGTAAAAGGAGATAAATGAGACGATGTAGACACCCTTTCGTATACTTTAACGACCGAGGAAGGAAGCAGCTGCGCTTGACAATCTTTTCATTCTTGTAGGAGTTAGAAAAGAGCTTAAAGGAAACTCTAGTATGGTTAACCGATTGCGGTGGCACAGGCAGTGCCCCATGTCGGGATGGTGGATAGTGGTACAAAGTTCATCCATGCAGTATGGATGGAGTAGGTGGCTCTCAAACATACCAATACATGCATGGGATATATTGCGGCAGAGTCACACGAGTTGGTGTGGTAGAGGCACACAAATCGAGGTGGCTCTCGGACAGAGGTCCATAGAGTCGTGTGTGAATTGTGGTGGATGAACTTGACTACATGTGAGTGCAAGTTTGGAGGCAGTTGTATGCCAAATGCATGCAAAGGAAATGATGCGTTCTTCGGATGATGGTCCGAAGATCCGCATAAGGTGCAGTGGATGGAGTAGCTAGCTATATGTTACAAAAATAAAAATGATGTTCCTTACGAGTGGTGGCCCAAGAATCCACATGAGTAGCGGTAGGAAAGTTTGATGCAAGTACAAGTCCGTAGACACTTGCATCACCATGCGGTGGCTAGTAAATCGAGGTAACTTTTGGGAAGCAATCCCAAAATTACTTGTTAAACATGAGACGATGGTCTCGTTAGAAGATAGAAATTTGAGCCCAGTGGTGTGAGGGGTGTCTGAAACAGACTTCAGGTGACTCTGAACCAATAGCTAATGGTGTTACCCCTAAATGGGGGGTTTCTGATTTGTGGTAAAAATGTTGTCAAACAAAAAGGGACAAAACTATATTACAAGATGAACTACACTTCACTTAAAGAGGTGACATTAGAGGGAAAGTGGTTTGGATTTCCAGGGGATCAACGGTCATTCCTTTGTGTGACACGATGAACCCTAGGAGACGACCTGTTGGGACACAGAAAACACACTTGAAAGGGTTCAAGTGGATCCTATACTTACGACATAGTAGGAAGGTTTTCCACAAGTCATCTATGTGTTGTGCTTGCTTCCATGACCGTGCAATGAGGTTGTCAAGATAGACCAACATGATGTGGATGAGGTCACGAGAGCAGTGTGTCATGGCACGCTGGAAGGTGGCTCCAACATTATTTAGACCAAAGGGCATTAATCGATAGGTGAATGTGTCCCATGGGGTTGTGAATGCAGTCTTGTAATGATCTTGTTTCTGGATGTGAATTTGGATATATCCAGAAAATCCATCCATGAAGGAAAATACTTCATGTCCGGTGCATGCATCAATAATTTGATCGATGAAGGGTGTTGGGAAGGTGTCTTTGGGACACACCCCATTGAGATCGCGGAAGTCTGTGCAAACGTGAATGGTACCCTATTTTTTATTCATGGGAACATGATTAGAAACCCAAGTGGTGTAGGCAATGGGGTAAATGAAGCCGGCTGTGCACGGCTTCTTTATCTCGGTTTTGACCGTGGCCACTTTGGAAGGATGGGTGGGCCGTTGATTTTGACGTACGAGGGCCACATTGGGCCATGTGTCGATGTGGTGTTCCATGATGGATGGATCCAAGCAGGGCATTTCAGTGTAAGACCAGGCAAAGATGTCACAGAATTATTGGAAGAGAGCTTTGTAGGCAACGACTTCTTCCGGGGAGCAGGATGCCCCCAGCATGATTTCTTCAACAACCTCGAGATTGTTTGAGATGTTGATTTTGATGGTTGGTGAGATGTTTGCCATGTTCAATTCTTCAAAGGAATCTGGTGCTGGGATGGGTTTTTTGAACCAATCGACTTTCCCATGAACGAAATCTTTGGTTTCCATGGAAAATTGGTTAGATTGTGACACAAGTTCTTCAGGGAGGAAGAACGAGTGATGGTGCATGTTGTCCCATGGGTATTTCGGGGTGGTTAAGGCTTCAAGTATCTCCTCATCATTGCGGAAGTAGCGAAGAGACAGGTCTAATGGACTGTCATTGGAGGTGGCGACAATAGGGTCAGTTAAATTGGACATCATGTAAATGGACATGGTGTCTGAAGAAGGTGGTGGGGGCTGAACTTCTTTGATCAGGGTGATCTTAGATTCAAGGGAATGTTGACGGAGATCAGCTAAATCCATTTGAAACTCGGGCAAGTCTTGACAGTGGTGAGAATAGTGTCCATACAAACCACAAAGGGCGCAAGCATGGTTTGTTTTCAGTGAGTTGTTTCTTACTATTGGCGCTCTTGGAAGCTCAACCACGGGAAGGTTTTTGTTTGTATCCATGGAGTCCAAATGCACATGGATTATAGGAATCTCAGGGTAGTTTTGAGTTGGATGTCCATGTTCTTCACAGACGGTGCAAGGTGGGGTCTGTCGAGGTTCTGCGGTGGCTTTCGCGTTATTTCCCCTGGCCCTTTTTGGGTGGGGTGTTGCGGGTGCGGGTGTGGTGGTTGGTTTTTGTGGGCCAGGTGGAGGATGAGACTCGACTGCAATGGGTTGCACAAGGATTAATACTACCCAGGGAATTGGTAGTTGAGCTAGTGGATCAAGATACCACACGAGAATTCCCAATGTAAAGTTGGGTAAGTTTAAGGTGGCCATTACTAGATTGCTCATGACACCAGGTGGGGGAAAGAGGAATGGAATTGTGTGGATTGGAGAGGAGCCTAGATAACTCCCTGATGGTTGTATGTGGGGATGAGGTTGTGGTTGCAGCTGGATTTAATGCTGTGACTACAGATGATGTTGTGGTTGCTGTTGATGTTGCGACTACGGGTGGTGTTGTGGTTGCGGTTGGGGATGCGGCTGCCATTGTTGTTTGGGTGCAGTGGTGCTGGATGAGAGCATGCATAAGTCCGCAGCCTTGTTTGGTGTTGGTGGTGGTGACACTAAGGGGAAAGAAGCTATCATGGTGGTATCGACAAACAACCCTGGGCCCACATTCAACAATGGGGAGGCTAGTATGTTGTCAACCATGGTGTTGACTACAGGGATAACATTGGAGTGTGTGGTCATCCCTTGCGGATCAATGGTGTTGATCGTAGGGATAACATTGGCAGGTGCCATTAGCCCTTGTGGATTGTGATAAGTTAGCTGGTCAACCATCATGATTTTCCCTTCATGGGGGAACATCATGCTATGGAAGATAGTTGATGCGACAACTCTCATGGCATACATACAACTTCTTTCGAGGAGAAGGTTATAGTCCAATTGAGCATTGAAAACCTCCATGTCAATCAGAACTGTCTTCCCAGCTAATGTGATGGGGATGTGGAGGAGGATTCCTTGGGATTTAGTGGGATGGCCATCATAAGCCTACAGAGTTGTGGAGGATGGTTGCAGAATTGGGGATCCAAGTTTCTACCAAACTAGGGTAGACATAACGCCCATGGATGCCCCCTCATCCACTATGCATTGGAGCACAACCAAATTCTAG
The DNA here is from genome assembly GCA_001517045.1 of Pseudotsuga menziesii. Lineage (NCBI taxonomy): Eukaryota > Viridiplantae > Streptophyta > Pinopsida > Pinales > Pinaceae > Pseudotsuga > Pseudotsuga menziesii. Next base: position 446,474 of record LPNX010567659.1, read on the forward strand.
ATAGACACTGGGATTTGAAAGGCAATGGTTGATGGAATTTGTGGTTCTCCATTCTCCATGTCTAATGTCATCAACTTGGAGTCGGAGGGGTCTACGGTCCCAAGGGCAGCTAGTAAGGATTTTCGCTGCATTGGGCACGTTTTGAGTACCTCAAGAGCAGACATGGCAGTTGGTGTTTGGGTCAAATCATCCACGATGCTATAGCTGACAATAGCTCTAGCTGTGGCGTTATTGGCAACCCGACATATGGTGGGGTGTGGGAATGGGGGTAACTGAAGAGGTGCATTGACTATTTTAGACGTTCATGCCACTAATGTGTTAGCGGGTTCGGTGTTGGTTCCGTACTGATTTCATCTAGTTTGTAGATTGAACTCTTTAGTTGTCATAGCTAGCAGGTGGTGGACACCTATTTCTACCATGGGAGGTGCCCCTGGAGCATTGGGATTGGGTTGGGGAGGGGGTGCTGTTGCCACCAATCCTTGGATTCGTAATGGGTTTTGAAGCACCATAGGAGGAGGTACTTGTGGTGCCAGGTTGGGTTGGGCTTGGTCCGTTGTGTTGGTGGCATGTTGAACCTCATTCTGAATGGCCTGCTTAGCGCAACCCATGAAGGGACACTCAAACGTGTAGTGCCTGTAGACCTCACAGAGTGTGCATTGTTGGTTTGTACACAATGGGGCATTACATCTTGGTGCATTTGGTCGTGGATCAATTTGGGCTAGCCGGTTTGCCACGTCATTGTTGGGAGGGTTTGGTTGTTGACCACCTCTCTGTGATTAATTGTTGCCTTGGTTTCGGTGTCGATTATTCCTAGCTTTCCCTTGTTGATTATTGGGGGCTGGCTGGTTGGGACGGTTTTGTTGTGCAAACACCTGTCCCAATGGAGTAGGTGGAGCAAGGGCGGGGGCTTGAACTGCTTGCATTGGTGGTGCATAGTATATTTGGGTGGGTGGTCGTGCCACAAATGTGGGAATTTGCCCCGCATATTGATGTGTTGGCCAATACAAGGCCTGAGCTTGTTGCGGTGGCGCAGGTTGTGGGTAAGAAGTTGTGGCTCCAAACTGGGACATCATTCTTGCGTAGTCTAGAGTTTGGTTTTGGTAGGAAAGACTAGCAGTGTTGCTTGGTTGTGGTGGTATTGCAGGTGGTGTCAGACAGTGCTGTGGTTGGTGGGACACTGATCCTATGATGCCATCTGTAGCATGGGATGCCCTCGGTGCATCACGGTAGGTGGTACCCGCATGGGGAGCATCTAGAATGACAGTATAAAGGTACCCAGACTGTGCATAAATCATATCGAACTGCTGGGATTTCAAGATGGCTTCTTCTTCAGATTGGGGACGTTCAGATGTGACGTCCTTTGCTATAGGTAGGAGTAAGATTTTGAGGAACTAATCCAGGAAGATCCTGTCATCAAGTTGGATCTTACATAGACTATGGTGTCGTCGCCACTCATGGATGTGGTCGGTTATATGGGTCACAGTATTTTGGCGGCAAGATAACAAGATCTCCACCCCTTAGTCATATCTAACAGGGAGTTGGAAATATTGCAGGAACATGAAAGCCAGGGAGTTGAAATCTGGATACTTAGCTTGTGGTAGCTCAATGTACCACTTGGATGCAGCACCTGTGAGGGTACGTTGGAATAGTATTAGCCTGATCGAATCATGTATGATGCTGTTTGATGAGCACCATAGATGAAACGTCATGATGTGGTTTTGGGGGCACTCCCCCGCCTTCCCTTCAAACTTGGGAATGTCTGAGGTAAGTTTGGTTGGCATGGGAGGCCAAAAGGTTGGATGGTGGATAGGGTCATTTGTTAACCGATCCAAATTAGGCAAGTTGAGACATGCCATGAAAGGAAGATTTGACCCCAGGTTGATGTGAGATGGGGCCACCATGGTGGTGGGGTTTGTAGGTGCATAATGCACCTGCATAGCTGGGGGTACTTGTGGCACCATTGTGGATGGGCCAGTGCCCCCAAGTGTGGTGGGAGGGATAGTGTGGGTGGAAGGGCCACTGTCCCCATGTATGATAGGAGGGGAAGTGTAAGTGGAAGGGCCACTGCCCCCATGTGTTGCAGCTGGGACAGCTTGACTGATCAATATGGGTGGTCGCAACCTACTTATGATGGTTTGCATAACTGCACTGGGGCCACCTGTAGGGTTGTTGGTGATAGTTTGTGGTGTGGACATGGGTCCACTAGCAATTGCTATGCCAGAAAATGGATCCGGGTTTGCACCAGCCATGGGGTTTGATGGTGTAGTGTGCATATTTGGTCCAGACTAATATGGGTCTGAATTTGAATCAAAGGCTGTGTGGCCTTCTAATGGTGTGGGAGGTCATTGTGAATGGTCTCGATGATGTCGGTTCAATGACCTGAATTGTGGTGGTTCACCTCTTAGGTGTGAGGAAGAGCGTGAGGGATCAATTGTGTTAAATTTGTGTATCAAATTGGTGGTAATGAAGATTGGACCACGATTTCACTGGCTTCCTATTGGTTGTAGGTGGTCACTCAACCACCAATATTGCTAGAAGACAACACTTGGATTTTTCCTCATGGGCATGCTACTCAATCGGTGGGGGTCGTTTCCTGTTTTGCTTGGAAATTCCTCTCAGTGGCTAGCTACTTTGGGGTTCCCGTGGTACTCCTCACAATGAGTTTTTGAGCTGAACCCAAGTACTTCCCATGGTTAAGGAAGTTAGGGACTTATGTCCTCAAAGACTGCAGATTTTTTAACTTAGTGTAAATTTGTAAATTTTAGTGGCTCTCTTAGTGTCATGAATTGAGTTGGGTTAATTTACATGGTATGGTGTGTATGTATTTTTGTTTGTCTGTTATATGGTGGCTGCAAATGGTTTATGAATATTCTAAAGAGTTCATATCATTGTGGATGAAAGCAGTAAATAAACAGAAATTTTGTAGACATATACCATTTTTTATCTTGAATTGTGATAGCCTGAATAGGTGACTACCTTACACCTATATTCTTCTTCAACCAGGAGAAGGTGTTGGGATCTCAACACAATGGGACTAAGCCCATTCGTAGATCCATAGGTCACCTTCTGGATGCAAGGTTGGTTAACAGGGAGGATGCTGAGCGCCATGAGAAGCCCTCCTTCTCTACCCGCTCTACCTTCCAAGTCACCCATTTTTAGTGGTTTCAAATAATATTGGGTGAAGTGCCTATTACAATACAAGCTGTGCCCTTTGTCTTATCCCAGAATACCCCAAAGGGTGATGACTAGGTAGAGGAGGAAGGGTAAGCAAGATTGTTGATTTTAATTGAATTTTAGTCAAACTATATTCATTAACCCATTAAATATTTCATTTACACTTTGTTATGTACAGGAAATTGTCACTAACATAAACAGAAATAGAAATGAAACAATTTTGATGGACAGAGGTGGCTGAGCCACACTGATAGTCCCAATAAAAGCAAACAGTGAAGCCCAAAAATGGGTCGCGCACCTGTAAAGGACCTATTTTTGTGAAATGGATTGTGATCAAACCGTGAGGAATTACCTCAAACGGTTGAAAGACCACTTCAGAAAAGAGCCCTTTTACCCCTAATCATGAGCAGATTTTCCAACTGTTTGGGCAGAAAATGAGCCCAAACACAGGTGAATTTTTAGAAATTCGGTTCAACCACTTTTGCACAGTTGAGCAATTTGCAACTCATAGAATGGCCAACAGTAACTGGTACTGTGGCCGAGACAATAAAAAAAATGGAATACAAATATAAATCAACCTAAACAATCAAAGTATATTAAACAAAACCCAGGGATCCAGTGGGATCGACCAGTTCTGTAGTAGGGATTTCTCCCTTGCTACAGGGTAGGAATGGCTACCTTTCATTTATAGGATGGAAGGGTAGGTTCCTGGTGGTGAAATGCAGTAAAAATAGACAAAAAGAAAGCAAAGGATAGAAAATAAATGGAATTGCTGGAAACCCCTCTGCAAACATTGTTAGGGTTATCTCCAACAACCTGCAAACAACTATTAGGAACAAAATACCTGCAAAAACATCTTAGAAACAAACCTACAAACAAAAATGTGTAAATAAAAACTACAAAATACTAAAGAAAATGCAAGAAACAACATTGGTATACCTTCTCTTTGATGGAATTGGGCCACCATGCCCTGGCTTGGAGAAGCACCTCTCTTGGATGGGGGAGCTATGGCTCAATGGGAGATGGAGGAGAGGGAGTGTGGGTGGCTTGAGAGACAAAGGGTCTCAAGGCATCCACGAGAAGCATAATAGTATGCAAGGGAGAAGTGATTTGAGAGTGACCCCCACCCCTCTATTTATAGCTTTTTGGGGCTTTTTAGGGTTTTAAGCCCCTTTTTTGGGCTTTTAACCCCTTCTGCCCCATCTTTAGCTCCTTTTGGGGGTTTTAGCTCCTTTGAGGGGTTTTAGCCCCTTTTTGGAGGCTTTAGGCCCTAGGAGAGCTATTTAGGCTCTTTTTAGGGGTTTTTAAGCCCTTTTGCTCATTCTTAAGCCTTTTTGAGGGTGTGGGGCTCCAATGGGGTGAAATGAGGGTCGTGCATGGGTGTCCTTGGGTGGTGTAGCCCATGTAGAGCCGAGTGAGGGATTTTTTGGGTTAACAGGAAGTCTGTCAATTTTCTAAGGCTTGTTGATGTATTTGTAAATTTTGAATATATTTTGATATATATATTATCATTTTATGTTGTTTTACCCCCATCGGGGATGTGTGTTACCCCTTTGCAAGATGTCTAAATTGTGTCTAGACCTTGAGGTACAATGTCCATTGTAAGTCAGGGAAATTGTCCTAGTGTAATATGTACTTGTAGTCTCTCTAGGAGAAGTGGGCCCTATGTGATAAGACATGTAGGCTCGAGTCTTATGTTTGGTAAGTGGATTAAAAGGGTATAAATAGGGAGGAACTCTCCCTGATTTATACACACCTCACACTCTCAAGCTTTCATGAGAGAGAGAGAGAGAGATGCAGAGGAGGAGAGATAGATAGCTACTGAATACTTCTTATTATTGCTTTTGATCATCTTACTATTCTGAGGAATTTTACAGGGTTTTCTCCTCAATGGTTTTTGTGTTGAAAATATTTGTGTCTTGTGCATCTTTTATATATTATGCATCTTGATGCACTTGTTATTCTTTGAAATAAAGATCCTAGATAATCTAATGATATATTAAGAAAAACTAACATGGTATCAGAGCGTCTATGAAAGAAGGCACTATGCAGCTGCAATAACTAGGGCTTCCTAGTTGAAGTTGTTCTCTCCATAAATAATCAAGTATAGAGGGATAGGATAACTCACCTTAGTATGGTGCATAGTTTGGAGACAAATTTTGAATCAGATAAGTTTCATTTTTGATCTTGTCAATAGTGCCGAGAGGAAGTAGGGCATCAAGTATCGGAGGCTTCTCACTTCAATTTTCAGAAAGTGACCTAGCTGATAAACTCACCTCAAGGAGGCACATCTTTCTATCCAAACATAATTCCCAAACTCCAATTTTGGAAAATTAGGGTTTCTCTAACAAACCCTAGTTTATCCTGCTCTGGAACGTAGTCAGACACCTCAAATCGATAAGATCCAAATATTTACTATTTCCATTTGAGGTTCTCATTTTGAAAATATGATTCAACATACTTAGATTTAGGACAATCTTGAAGGGGTTGATAACTTTTGGGCATGGAAGTACAAAATATCCCTAATCCTTGAAGAAAATGACTTGGATTAATTTATTACTGGAGCTGTTCCAAAACCAGAGGGAAATGAGGCTAAGGATGCTTATAAGAGAATCATTGCAAATTCTATCAAGGATCACCTCATCCCCCATGTGTTTGCATTCAAGACACCGAAGGAATTATATGATTCTTTGAAAAAGATGTTCGAAGGGAAGAACATCAATCGGAAGATGAATTTGAGGAACCAACAGAAGAATGTGAAGATACACTACTCCGATACTATACAGTCTTACTTCACAAGGGTTGCTCAAATCAAAGAACAACTTGAAGCAGTTGAATATAATTTCGAAGAAGGATAAATTGTAGTGACTACCTTGAATTGTCTGCCTAGATCATGGGACTCATTCATTCAAGGGATTTGTGCAAGAAGGAAGATGATCTCTTTCAACAATATTCAGGAAAACTGTACACAAGAAGAAGCTAGACTTGTGACAAGAGAAGAAAATATGGGAGCAACTCACGATCAAGATCTCACAATTTACACTAGGAAGAACTTCAAGAAGAAGGAAATGAAGGATAATTTTCATCGCAACAAGAAGAAGGATAAGAAACTGAATAATACCAAAAGAGATATTTCAAATGTTTGATGTTATACTTGTGATGAAAAGGGACACTTGGAAAGATATTGTCCCATCCAGAAAAGGAGACACCATGCTCATATTTCCAAAGATGATGAACGAACAAAAAACATATTCAAACTAGAGAAGGATGATTCAGATGAAGAGTATGTGCCAATCTCAACACTTACTGGCACTGTCACACACAGAAGCAATGATTGGCTTATGGATAGTGGAGTTTCCAAACACATGATGGGATACAAAGAATCATTCATCAATATGTCTGAACATGAGTCACGTCACAAGGTGAAACTTGGGGATGATTATTGATACCCCATAAAAGGGAGTGGCGAAGCTTCATACAAGCTTGACTCCGATAAATCCTTAAGGATGAAGGATGTGCTATATGTTCCAGGTTTGAAGAAGAATATTTTGTCCATATTTTCATTAGATGCAAAGGGAATTAGGGTTGCATTTGTCGATGGGAAAGTTCTTATGTGTCCCAGAGGAAAGACAATAGGGGATGCAACAATGATTGGAGAAGAAGACGGAGGCTTGTACAAGTTGAAGGATCATCTTGAACAATCATTGGTTCATGATTTGATTGAACCAAATGAACTATGGCACAAAAGTATTGCACATGTGCACTACAGAGCACTACCAATGGCAAGCAAAGCAGTCTAGGGAATTTTAGAGATCCAAGTAAAGCATGAAGACATTTTCAAAGGATGTGCAAAAGGAAAGAATGCAAAGAAATCATTTCCCTGTAGTGAGAGAAAGGATAAAGGAATATTGGAGATAGTACACTTAGATGTATGTGGACCCATGTCTTCTACCTCATTAAGCAGGTATATATACTATTTTTCCTTTATAGATGATTTCTCACATAAGACTTGGATATATTTCTTGAAACAAAAAAGTGAAGTTTTCAACAAGTTCAAGGAATATAAATCCTTGGTCGAGAAACAAACAGATAGGAGGATAAAGATTCTATGGTCAGATAATGGTGGTGAGTTCACTTTGGAAGAATTCAGGGAAATATACAGAGAATATGGGATTAAGAGGGAGTTGAGCACTCCATAAAATCCTCAACAGAATGGGGTTGTAGAATGAAAGAACTAGACCATAATGGGAGCATCGAAAGCAATGTTTCTTGAATAGGATATTCCTATGCACTTTTGGGTGGAGGCAACAAGAACAAATGTTTATGTATAGAACTGTACTCCTCATTGAGTACTTGAAAATAAGAATCCTGAAGAGGATTTCTCAGGAGTGAAACCCAAAGTTAGCCATCTGAGAATATTTGGTTTCCCAGTGTACATACATGTCCCAAAGGAGAAAAGAACCAAGCTCGATCCTTCTAGGAGGAAGGGTGTATTAGTAGGATACAATGATACATCAAAGTTCTACTAAATATACTTCCCAGGATTCAAGAAGATGGACATTAGTAAAGATGTAACCTTTGATGAAGACTCGACATACTTCAGATCCAGGAGGACTCCTATACAAAAAGTTGAGGAACTTGAATAGATGAGAGTATGAGATATGGAAATTGGAGAAACAATTCTAGAAGACCCTGAAGATCACGACATGAAAAAACCACAAGAGTCGGTAGAGACATTCCTTGAGAAGGACTCCCATAAGAGGAAACCAACATGGGAACAAGATCTCTTACGAGAAGCTGAAAGGTATGGAGCTCTAGAGGGAATACATAGAGAGAGAAAGAGGGAAAAGCCATATAATAGCTATGTGGCCCTATTGTGTGACATCATTGATAAAGAACCTTCTACCTCTGAAGAGGATACACTAAAGAAATAATGGAAGGATGCGATGATATAGGAATATCACTTGATCATGAATAATGATGTATGGGAGATTGTTTCGAGACTAGAGAGGAAATCTATTGTGACTTTGAAGTGTATCTACAAGATCAAGCATGCTACATATGACATCATCGAGAAATACAAGGTGAGATTCGTAGCACGAGGCTTCTAACAAAAATAAGGCATAGAACACATATTTCATTAAATTTGTAATTATTTAGTGGATCTAGAATTTATAACTTCCTCTAGATTGAGTTCTTTCAAAATGGGGAAAGGCATAGCCTTTGAATCTTTACATAATTTCTATTAATATTATTTATAGTTTGTATTAAATGTGAAGTTGATTAAAATATTTTATGACATAATACCAACATTGTATTTGTTACTACAAGAATTATAAATATTCTCATAGTAATTATTTATCTCTTTGTTGAGTATGTTGTTTTATTTTTGGAAGTTGGCACCACTTATAATCAAAACAAGAAAATAATTTATGACTTCAAATTCTAAGTTTTACCCTTGTAGTGATTAAAATAAATTATGAATTAAAATAGCAACATAATTTATTATTATTGTTGTTGGTAGCGGTAGTGTATTAAAAACTAAGTTGATGAATGTTTACTTTATGAATAATAGATTAACGTGAGAAATTTCTTGCCTATAAATTTAGTTAATGATAATGATGTTAGTAAAGCCTCCCTTATATATTAATATTAATTATTTTAACAATCAAAATCAATTATGAACTAGAATAGCATTAGTGCAGTACAGTTTAATTTTTTCCATATACAAGAGGAAAGGGGGAAAACCAACTGAACCAATTATTGCAAGTGTTCATTATTTATTTATGAAGTATTTGAAAAATGTTTTTAATTAAAAAGAGCATATTTATATTGAAAATATAGATATCTTACAATATTTATATTATCATTAAGATTTTATATCATCTATTAATTTATGTTAGGGCGCGGAGGAATCGAACCACCATCGTCCTGCTTGTAATGCAGGTGCTCTTCCATTGAGCTAGCACCCTTTACAACATGAATTAAAGCTAACATGATGTTACTACTTAATGATTGATTTTCTGGATTAAGTTATATGAAATCTTTTCAGTCCACAAATGAATTTTTCATGGTTCTACATGAGTGGAGTGTCCACTAAAAACGTTGGTCTGAAAAACGTTCACACAGTTCAATCCAGAAAATCAATCACAATTATGACAAACTGATAAAACCTGCACACTCAAAATGTTAGTACTGTATTTATTAAGTATAAGTTAATATACTAGTACAAAGTTGGTACCACTTTAAAGTCTACATGAGACAATATAATTATGAATCAGAATGCAACGTATTAGTACAATTAAATGTATATCAACTATAATAACGAATAATTGGGAAAATTCACTTCAAACCTTATTGCAAGTGTCTTACATTTATTCACAAAGCAAGTCTATAAGATATTTTAAGGTGCATTCACATAAAGTATCATCACATGAATTAACATTGAAGTTGAACCAAAATTTTCATATATGTAGCAAATAATATAAAATTCCTCAAAAGGTAGCTTGAAGACAATATTTGATATACTACAAGCATTGACATCTTTTTCTTCATATATATTAATTAGTTGTTCAAAAAGCAAAAATACATTCATGAATCCTCTCCACCTAATCTCTTTATATCCGCTCTAGCAGATCAAGTACAGCTTGTACACCATTTATTTATCTTGATCTTCCTGCAATCTTCTTTCTCTGGCATCCATGCCCAAACTATGGTATTAATTGGAATACATCTAATTTCTATGTCATCGAGATTTGGTACCCAATATTGTTCTAAAAAAATTCCCTTGTATTTCCCTGAGATAGGCGACCACCAATCAATCTTTACATGAAGGGTCTCGCTGTCATCATCCCGGAAGATATCTGAGGTGGCTTTTGCTATCTAAATCATCTCTCCTTCATCCTTATTTCCTGATCTAACAAGCAACATATTTCCTTTCTCAACATCAATTCTAGGATCGAATGTTGGCTTTGGATTATTGCACTTGGGTCCAACATAATACCAGTTCATCTGTCACATTATCAAAATCCCCATCCATAATACTTGATATTGCATTGAGTACCATCCACGTTAACATTTTTCCT
>LPNX010567688.1:0-59673 GCA_001517045.1 Pseudotsuga menziesii
TGCTTTAGGTGTAGTATTGGCTCAATCAGGTGAAGGTAATATTGATCACCCTATTGCTTTTGCAAGTAGAAAATTGTCCACAGCAGAAAAGAATTATACTACAACAGAAAAATAAGGTCTAGCTATGGTTTATGCTTTGCAGAAATTTTGACATTATTTGTTAGGATCTCATTTTAAGATGTTCACTGACCATTCTGCTTTGAAGTATTTGGTTAACAAGCCTGTGTTAGGTGGAAGGATATGCAGATGGTTGGTTTTGTTTTAGGAGTATGACTTTGAGATCATATTTAAGCCAAGAAGACTTAACCTGGGGACTAACCACTTGTTGAGGCTCGAGTCAGGAGAAGAACCCACTAGTTTGGACGAAGGTCTTCCTGATGCCCAATTGTTTTCCATCCAGATGGTTGATGACTATTTTCAGGATATTGTCCAGTACTTGTCTACAGGGTTTGCACACTCTGAGATGACAACACAACAGAAGAAGCAGTTGGTGGTTAGAGCAGCTGAATTTACCTTGATAGCAGGACAGCTATATAAGATGGGACCAGATGAAATACTGCGCAGATGTGTCTTGGAGCATGAAAATCCATTGATTTTGGCTGAGCCACATTCTGGAGCAGCAGGAGGTCATTATGCAAGAAAAGCTACGGCACAGAAGATTCTGACAGCTGGATTATGGTGGCCTACGATTCATAAGGATGCAAGAGAGTATTACCACAGCTGCAATATCTGTCAGAGGACAGGAAAACCATCCAGGAGGGATGAGATGCCTCTGGTTCCACAGGTAACTTTACAAGCATTTGACAAGTGGGCTATTGATTTTGTTGGACCAATCAATCCCTCTGCAAAGAAATCTGGAGCAAGATACATTATTACAGCAACTGATTACCTTACTCGTTGGGCCGAAGCTCAACCAGTCAAGGACTGTAGCGCTGCTACAGCTGCGAAGTTCATCTTTGATAATATCTTGTCAAGGTTTGGATGTCCTAGAATTCTTATGAGTGATCAAGGATCACATTTTCTGAATAAGACTATTGAAGCATTGACCAAATAATTTCAAGTATATCATCAGAAGAGTACTTCCTACCATCCTCAACCAAATGGAACTGTCAAAGCCTTTAAGAAGATTCTTGAGCACGCTTTGACGAAGGTTTGCAATGTTAACAGAAATGATTGGGATCTTAGAATTCCAGTAGTATTATGGGCTTATAGAACCACTTGCAAGAAGTTGACAGGCCACACACCTTTTAGGCTGGTATATGGACAAGAAGTAGTTATGCCCATGGAGTATATTGCTCCTAGCCTCAGAATATATTCCTTCACAGAGATGGACGATCCAGCTATGTTGAATGAAATGCTGGTGAGGATACTAGAACTAGAAGAAGACAGATTCATTATAGGTTTCCAGCAGCAAGTGCAAAAAGCTAGAGAAAAAGCATGGCATGATAGACACATTAAGAAGAAGCATTTCCAGAATGGTGATCTTGTGCTCTTGTATGACACTAAATTCATGAAGTTCCCAAGTAAGTTCAAGACACATTGGAAAGGACCATACATAGTTCAAAAAGTTACCGATGGTGGCGCAGTTCAGTTAGCTAAATTAAATGGAGAAATTTTTCCCTCCATGGCGAATGGAAGTAGATTAAAGAAGTACAGGGACAAGCCTGTACCCCCTGATCAAAAGTAATAGCAAGAAGAAGAGTCTAAGTACCAAGAATAGTTGAAATTGTGTACTAGACTGTAATAAAGCTGTTCTCAGAGAGCTTCAGCAGATTGTTGAAAAATTTACGAAGTGTCGAAGGTTGGGGAAGAAAATTCTGTCATGGGTCAAAGTTCGAAGTTCTGTTGAAGCTTGTGTCAGGATGGGTCAAAGGTCAATATTGTGTCAAAGGTCCTTATTGTGGTGAAGCTGAAGTTAGTGGTTGTGACAAAGACAAAAGGTGTGTCGAAGCTTAAAATGCAACCATTGGAAAAAATCAGATTTGGCGGCGCCGGTACGTTAACTGCATTAACTGCCTGTAATTATGAGATTTTGGGAAATCTAGATCCGTTCGGACAAGATCTACTGCCATTCAGTCAGATTTGGTGTCTTTAATGCACAATTATGGTAGATTTTGTCATTGGATTCTATAAGAAGACACCCAGGCCTGCGAATTTTGCATTACGCATTTTCTTGAGTTGAGTCTATGTCAACTGATCGCGAAGTCCAGGAATTGTTGAGAGAATTCAAACAGAGGGTTCTACAGAACCTTATGAGAAATCCACCTACATCTACACCTCGTGAAGAAAATTTCCGAGCACCAAATCAGCCAATGTAGACATGATCAACCAGAAAGAAATTTAAGGCAGAAGTTCGCTCTAAGCGGAACGAAGAAAGACACAAGCCATCAGGAAAGACGGTAGGAGGATTAAAGATGATGCTTACAGAGATGCAGATGGATACAGAGCTCGACAAAGTGCAAAAGGAGATAGTGGGGAAGGAGCAAGCAGCTGAAGATATCATGCGCAGCCTCAACAAGCAATTTACTATCTTCTCCAACAAGATTCTTCTACCAGAAAAGTAGCAGAGTGTCCCGAGATGGGACACTGGTGAGTCTTAGGGGCCTGTTGGGGCTTAGACCTTGAAGGCCCTTAATTTTTGCAACTCTGCAGTTTTGGTGTGAAGCTTGTAAGTGGAGTTGCGGTCCAAAATAGTCTTAGGGGTTTCGGGGTTGGGTCGAAGCCCCTCTTTTTGTAAATGTCCCATGGTTTAGGCCCATGGTTTAAGCCCATGGTATTGTAATAGTGCACTTGTATAAATAGGCTCTTATGTAAAGGAGTCAAAAAGGGGTTTTTTTGTATGATGATAATTTGATGCGAAGAATCTAAGGTCTATTTTGGGGGTTAAGGCTAAGTCCCAGCTGAGTGCGTGGACGACCCCTACAGCTGAGTGCGCAGAGGGTTTTGGAAGAAAGGTTCTTGCAACTAAGTGCACAATTTTGGGTTGTTGAGAAGATCTGCAGCTAAGTGCGTAGATCAGAACTGTGTGTTTGTAAATTGTTGAATATAAAACACAGTTCTATGGATGTAGCCCCTACACTGGGGGTGAACCACGTATATCTTGTGTTGTGTTGGTTCCTTTTAGTTTTGTGCTATTATGTTTTATGCATTTGATAAGTAGATGAATGATAAAGTAAGATATACTGTTAAGTATTAACTTCACTATGAATTCCCAGTTAAGGGTTAAGCAAGTAATTGTCTTTCTATCTAAACTACGAATCTATTTAAGTGAATGTCGAAGCTCTGCATTGTATGATTATTCTTTGTTAAGGCTAAAGGTATAGTAATATATTTCTTTCGCCTGCAGAAATATGATTCTGTGGCACCCCATAGTTGTTTCGGGTGAGACTACAACCTGTTCGCAGGATGTTGCCAAAAGGGCCAACACTGTGGGTCTGTTTGTTGGTGCGAAGATAAAAGTATAAGAACCCGGGTCTGGCCTAAGCCCAACATGGTTATGTGATTTTCTTAGTGTTTATGTATAAAATGCTTATGGTTTGTTATTAATTTTTTTGCCTTGAATCTTGGCATCCATAGGATTCGATGTCGCGACCTCTATTGGAAAAATGGGTTTTAGTTATTAAATCTTTAATGTAATGCGATGGTTGTGTGTACATTTATATGGGACCTTTAAACACTTTATTTTTTTATAAAGGATGACTGTAATAATATGACTGTGAATTAAACATTTGGGTTATGTAATGGATGCGATTATTGACTTAGCGATTTGGACTGTGGAATTTATATAATAAGACAAAGGTTTGATATTGGACCACATGGATGGTCAGGATTCCTTCTCTGTTTGGTTATATATGATTATGTTTATTTAATGGAATTTTATGATATTTAATTTGTACTTGTTGAGAGAGACCTTGAAGGTCTTTAAAGAGTTATTATCTTAGATTTAGCTTTTGTATGTACTTAGTTGATTTAGTTTAGAATATTTAAATTCTGTACTTTAGTTTATAAATAAAATAAATAGTAACCTAATTATAAAACTATTTGAACACTATTATATATATATGTATTTCTATATATATTTAACATGTACTTCTGAACGTATTTTTAATTTAAAACAACCCTCTACTGACAAATGAAATATGTCAGCAGAGTAATGCAACCTATAGAACAATAATATGCTAACTGGTAACAAAACCTAGATATAGTACACATAAACTAAGCATGGAAATAATACAAAAATTAACAAAAAATTACAAACCCTCCTAATGTACAGCATATAATAAAATTTACAGCCCAAACATAGTATTAAAGAAAATACAAACCCTAGCAGATTCTAACTAGAGAATCCAAGACATAGGGTTAGGAAATGCATTGAAATCATTTACCTACCAAATCCTATAATTAATTTAGAGAAATAGAATAGGAAATCTAAGGATTCATACCTAATCTTGAAGCTCAAATAACCAGCATTAACAATCCAATGCAGATCTAACGTCTGTTTGATGACCAAATCACTTGGGAACTACCACATTCCACCCAACCATGACCTAGAAATGTTCCTAGTTCTAAGCCAGATCCCCCCGAGCTGGAATCCAACATGCAAGTAGCTTAGAGCTCCTAAGGTAGGATTTCCTAACTGGTATCCAGTTCTGACTCAGTCCTCTTTTCCTTGCAGGAGAAAGTTCTCCATGGAAACACTTGAGAGCCAAAAACAAGCAGAATAATAATTCTTCCAAGGTAAAATCAAAACCCCAAGCCTTTGCTTGGCTTGAGTCTTTATATACATACTTTTAAGTCAAAGGGGCAGTTAAATCAAGAAATCCTTGATTTCTTGATTTAACCCTTTTTAATTTAGTGGGGTAATTTTCAATTCTTAACCTAGAAACTTTTAACTAGTTCCTAGTTAGTCTTTCATAGATATTTCACTATTTATTAATCCTTTAATAATAAATAATAATTGGTGGAGCTTCTCTTCTTTCTTTATTCAATTATATAATTAATCATAATTAATTCTTTATACATATTATGTATAAAATACATAGTATTAAAATACTTGTTAACACTTGTGTTCAGGAATCATGTGTCATGATCCCTATACTTAATGACACTTCTTTATGAAGGTCAAGTAGATAGATGGCTTAGGTCTACTAGGCTAGGAAACTCTAAACATACTTGCATGTTGGATTTCCCTTGTATAGCACGGTAGTTCTTCAATACTTGATAAGAATACAGAAATTCGATATTTCATTTAATCACTTAAAAATAATTATGATGAGATCAATATTATTCTCAATTCTTTTTCACTCGGAGGTGATTTTAATCTTTTCAGTAACCCCTAACGCTTACTAGAGCCCATACTCAACGCTTATAACAGGGGGTTACAAACATAGTGCAATTCCAGAGCTCTCACTCAACACTAAATGCTAGGATGTACTTGTACGATACACCTAGGGATACAATGGTCAAAGATCTGATGCTCCAGAGCTTATGCTCAACACCAACATGGAATGCTCCAAAGCTTATGCCCAACATTTCCAAATTATATTTTCATGTATTCTAGAGCTTTATTCTCAACACAAATGTAAGTACTGATGTGCTCCAGAGCCTCTCACTCAACACAAAAAATCTCATCGATCATCTGCTTTAGGGTCCACGCCAAACACAAAACATTTCAGCAATCATGTGCTTCAAGGTCGATGCCCAACACAACCAACATGTATATATATATATATATATATATATATATATATATATATATCATCAACAATTGGCTTACTTACAATATACAAAACAAATCATCATGATCATATGCAGTGGGGTCTTCGAACCAAAAATAAAACATCAATATAATCATCATGATCAATAGGCTCATGCCTTTAAATGGTAGGTCCAAAATTCGAGACATTATAGGTTCCTATTTTCCTTATTTATGAGATACAAAAACAGGTAGGAAAATAATTATATATTGCCAATCGTCTCAAACAATCTAACATGCATATTATAGAATAGAAAATGATGAATGATATTTAGTGTGTCCAATTCAAATAACTCTAAAATATTTCATTTTCTAGATGGATAGGAACTTGTCTAATTGTCTTCATTTTCAATATACATAAGATATATACAAGCCCTGATTCTATTTACTTGGCTTGTATTGTGGGAATGAATGGAGAATTCTTAGATTAACCATTCTTGCTCCTTGGATTATTGATGGTTGGATGGGAAATAAATAAATAAAGCAAGATTTAAAAAATTATTCTCATCAAGATGAATCCAGAACAAATGTTGAACTCTCAAATTCGATATGTTTTCACATAAATAATATACAATGAAAATAACATTAATTAATATAATAATGCATGATGCACAGGTGTATGTTAGTATGAAATCGATTGTATTCTATAGATAGAAATGTTAAAAGAAGGTAATATCAACATTAGTAGCCATGTATCTAGATAGGCCTCTTGTTGTTAAAATAAGAGATCAAGAGATATATCATTCACACAAGTTAGGTAAGCGAGTACTCACTATGTTCTGTATGTTATGTTGTGACCAGTGATGAGACCACTCATTGGAACTTTGGCCGTAAGGAGAAATAAATTTTCATCTGTGTTGGTGTACTTGAGAGAAGGGAGACTAGAGATGTGTGGGCAAAACTAAGATCATGGGGGTTGGGTGCTAATAGGTATGTTGGTATTGGGTGTGTGGATACCAGGGTAATAAGAGAGCCAATGGTAGTAGTTAATATTATACCATGGAATGGCACTTCTCCATTCGAGTACTGACACCAAATGTGTCAATACAAAAAAGGAAAATGTTGATCGAAGTATCCTAAATACTACAGATGAATTGAATCCTTAATGCATACTTTTTTATTTTCCTTTCATTCGTAGGTCACCTTGAGAAAACTCACTTGTCACTCATGGGTCAGTATTTATGCAACCCGAGAGTTGTCCCTAACTTGGTCCACTCGCGAATTTCCTTTTCATAAGTATCAAGTCACTCACGAGTTTCCTTCATTATACCCATGACTTCCTTATGACAAACTTAAAAATAAAAACATGATTAGTTTAGGGGAAGTTGGGTTCAAGATTTTAACTTCCCTAACCATCCTAGACCTTGTAACCTATCCTTACCAGCAAGTATAAATAGAGGGGAGGGGTAGAGGATAAAGGAAGAAAATTTGGAATGCAAGGTTACATTGGAGAAATACATTGGAGATAGGAGCAAGAGGACTCAGTTTCTTAGTCTGCATAGAAGCTTGTCTCAGACAAAGTTGTAATGTTTCTTGAACTTCTTAATAAAGAGTGTATTTCTTCCATATTGTCCTTGTAATTTTATTTGTTGTTATGATTCATGAGATATATTGTTTTTTATTCTTAGATGCAATTATAACATGTTCATTCTTCTTTATATAAAAATAAAGAATATTATAGAGAAAAACCAATCTGTTTTGCATGTAAAGAAGATTAGAAGAATGAAGAGAATTTGAGGAAAAAGGTTAAATCTTGAATCAACCATTGTTGAATAAGGTACATGTTCCACTAACCTGATTTCTCTTATAAACCTTAAGAAAGACAAAGAAACATGGCCATAATGGATATGATTACCATAGGTAGAATCAGCGCCATCATTGTTCATGTATTGATAACAACCACATCCAAACCAATCTCTTTGTAAAAATCCCAAGTTGGTTTTTAGCAAGCGTTTTTTATGCAGGATATCAAATCCCATTTTTCTTTGCAGTAACCAATATCATCCTAATAGTTCTCATCCTTTGTCACATTCGTAGGCTAGTTCGTACTGGGAGTGATTCCAAATATTGAGGAGGTCAACACTACATATTTAAATTTAGCATTTTGGGATGATTGCAAGACATTCATGGTACCCTTAATTGCGGGACCCAAGAGCTAGGCTTGTGGATTCATGACTTCATCCACAATACAAGGAGATGTTAAATGGGAAACACCAACAGACCCATCAATGGAAGCTTCAATAGAACCATAATTGAGTAGGTCTATTTGAAACAATTTTTATCTCTACTCGGATCCTTCCATGGCCTCCAAGTGCTTAGTGTCCTTTTCATTTATGAGATATTGAATAGTTTCCTGCATATAGTAGCCTTATTGTAACAGCAAACGAACAACCCATTACCCAATGAAATTGCTAGCTCTAGTCACACATGCAGTCTCTTTGCTACCCATTTTCATACTATAATTACCTTCCTGCAAACTAATATACCAATTCCCTTGAGGAATTTTGTTAATATAACTTGGAAAGATGAAAAATTATATTAATAAGAGAATTAGATATGTATTATATTATATAAATAATTTTCAAAGTCACACATTTTAAGTGTATTTAATTTAATAATGTATTTTTATAAGTAAAACATGTGAAGTGTAAACAAATTATTTTTTTATATATGTACATAGAAATGAATTATTTTCTTGATTTGATTATTATATTAAAATAATAATAATAATTATAATAAAGAATAAATCCATCTCAAATTAATTTTGGTATTTGATATTTTTTTAATATTAAATTTTATATTTAGATATAAAAAAGATTTAAAATTAATTAAAATTTACATTTTAAAATTTTAATTCATTTTTATGTCTAATGGGTTCAAGGATCACATGGAGTTATATTAATAAAAATTATATTTTAAAGTTTGTGTTTATGTTGTGTGGCCTCCTTTCACATACCTCGGGGCTAAGCGCAACATAAATCTTCAAGCTGCTAGGTGTGTCCTTGGGGGAAAGTCTCGAGTCAAGTACTGTCACTTGATCTTGACCATTTAGGACAAACTCCTAAAAAATACAAGGGTGGTCCCTAAGAAAGAGTTCAACTAAGGATCTTTATATTTTAGTTGTTAATGACGAAACAAAGTTGTTTAGGATTTTTTGGTAAATAATTTGTCACAAGACCAATTCAAAATTGTTTAAACATTTAACAACATATAACATGAGTATATAAAGATTGAACATGAAAAAACTAATAATAAAATGAAAATAAGATTGTTGTGTACTCAGATCAATGCCAAATGGATTCAAAAACGCTAATGAAAAGAAAATGTTTTGCAATGTGTCTTGGTTAGTTTTAATTATTAAATATGAGTTGATTTAGGGAAGGGGGATTCTCGATATACTTATGAAGTACTGAGATATGTCTAGAGAGATGAAAAAATTGGTTCCTCACTTGGAAATGTGGGTTGAATTGAAATCTCTTAGAAGGTGTTGAACACTACACCAAAAACGGTGTAGCCTAACTGTATCTCAAGGTCAGTATTCAGTAGTTCCCGCTTCCTTTGAGAAATTTTCCCAATAATGTCAAAAGGAAATTTTCCATATTTTCACAATGTTTATAAGGATTTTGATATTATTACTATGAATTAATTATTTATATGTGAAGAACTAATCAGTTCTCATTCATTCTCTTGGTTATCCCAAATCTCAAGGCGAACCTACGATGGGAAAGAGCATACACCAGAATGGAAAAATGGTTGTTCCAATTGTATAATGAACCAAAAATATTATCGCAACAAAATAAAAACTAAATCTCGAAAGAATCCACAATCTATGTGTCACTTTTTTATCATCGACCGATAATCGGCAAGAAGCTTTTGGTTGGTGGAGAGAGAATACTTCAACGAGAGAGGGACACAATTATTTAATCAATTTAAAAGATAGAAATTAAAATAAATAACTAACTAATACAGCCTTCAAATAGAGTGGATTTTGTATGTGTGATTGTTAAAAAAATTCAAGTGATGAAAGAGACACTACCAATCCCCCCAAGGGGAATGAAGTGTGGGGATTGTGTAGGCCACTTTATTTATTTATTACTTATTATTAAAATATTAGACAAATTAAATTAAAATATTTCTTAGAACATATAAAATAGGTAAAAATACTTGTACAAATTTGTGGAGTGAAGGGGAATGAAGAAGAAGGGAAAACAGGGGTTTTTTTGGTGTCCCAAAAGACCCCAAATACAAATTTTGAGCAAATATTCCTCCTATTTTTATTTGAAATTCCTAAAAAAATTCAATTATTATAATTTAATGGAATGAATGAGAAAAGGATAAAAACTAAAACTAATTTCAGTTCTTGCAAAAGATTGGAAAAAGTCACTAGTTTTTAAGGCACTGAAATGACAACTTTAGACTCAACAAAAGATGATTCTTTTTAAGCACTTATGAATCTAAATTATCTGATATGAAAAATATCACATCTATCAAATTTTCATATTCAAACTATGTAACCGGAAAGAGGAGAGAGAATTGTTTTGAGAAAATGGAAAGCAACTTCAAGCCTCGCTTGATCTTCTTATGAAAATTTTGGAGACCTTGTAGAAATAAGAGAAAACTTGATAGATTTTTCAAAGAGGAATAATATACAATTGGATTCAACTCCTCCTTTGAAAATGTAAATTGCAAAACAAATCTATGAGAAACCCCTACATAAAAACTTAGATCTAGTGTACTCAAAATCAAGAAATGAGAACGAGTTGAAATACAAATGAATATGAAGAAATAATATCCTATCTCTTGAGATAAAAATACCAGTAATAAAGTTACAAAATTAAATTCCTACTCTATGTTCCTTATGATGACCTTCTAAGCCAAATCTAATAGAAATTTTAAGCAAAAGGAAACAACGATTCAGAAATTTAACAATGTCACCTCAAATATTTGCAAGAAATAATCTCATCATGCAGAGTGGACCTCCAAATTCTGAAATTTTATTCATCAATATAGAAACAATACAAAATAGCATAAGTTTCTTGCATCCATTCAAATGAGAAAGAAAGCCTCGCTTAAATAGGAAAAAGGAGAGAAAACCCCAAGTGGGGGTGAATTTTCCAAGTGTTGGAGACTTTTGATATGATTGGGGGTGAAATAGAGTGAAATAGAGGTGGTAAATGACACATTTCATAATGTAGATTACCCCTTCCTTGTTCCGTGACACAAATACAATAAGAGGTGAGCTCTATCATAGATAAATGTTCCCCTCTAAGGAAAAACTCTCCCCTCATGGATTTGATTGGAATCGACTTGATTTGATCTTGATTTGGTCTCCATTTAGCCCCAAAATCATCCTTATTTAACTTGGAATATGTATGGGACAAGTTTCCATTTATTTAAGGATATATTTTTTCTCCATATCCTTTTCTTCATATTTTTCCTTTCTCGTAAATAATTTCCCTTAGGTGATAAATAATCATTAAAAACTTAGGAAATGTGGTTTTATGGGTTAATTTAGGTCTCTGTATCCAAAAATGAGCATCCCCATGACCTAATTGGATCCCTAGGCCCATTTTTCTGACCTTTTGAAATATTACAATTAAAATATAAAATATTGATCATTTTATTAAAAAAACTAAAAATTAAAAAATCCTAGGGAGAGATTATCGTATTTGCACGAAACTTTGGACATGTGAATAGCATGGTATAATACATAGACCCTAGGATTTAATAAACGTTCTAAGAAAAAAGTTACCAAACTCACCATCCCCACTTTTGAGGATTTTGAATGCAAAACTTGAATATTATATGTCACTTTAAAAGCATCATATAATTAAAAAGGGAAAAAACACTCAGGGATGATGACCTTGATGACCAATTCTAAGAACAACAATACTTTTATGTAAAATAAACTCATTCTATGTAATTTATTACAATTCCTTCGAAATGGTGTGAACATCCATAAGAGGCCACAACTGGCCCTCATGAAACCATGGAACTTTCGAGCACTGAGTAGGAATAAGGGATTTGTTCTGATCCTTGGTTCCTCACTTGAAAAATATCCTAAGTGCAACTTAGTGGATAACATTTGGCTCCAACTCAAATACGTTTTCTCAATCTGTTCTTCAAGCAAGGAGAGGATATGAAAACACCTGAATGTCTAGATTATATAACCTGTAAAAACATCTCAACTTGACAAAAAAACCTTAGTAGCACAAGTTTTATGAAAATAACCAATGATCCGAAAGTTTATGTATTTGAAAGGAACTAAAAACTAATTGATGAAAGAGTTTTATTCCTAAGTCCATAAAATATATGTGTAAAGTAAATGCTCCCTTTAAGCAGCTTGTTTTCCTACTTTGAAAATGATATAAAAAGGTTAGGTGTAATAAAAAATCCAATCTAACCACCTAAGCATCTTATTAACATTAAAGAAAATTTCCTTGTATTTGGTTACCATCCAAAACAAGGACACTTTAATTAGAAAGTGAAAACCTATGTGATGATCCAGAATGGGTGGGATGGATGGAAAATCAGAGGTATGGATAATGTTGTAAAACTTCTTCCCAAAATGGTAGGTGATCATGCAAGCTTCTTATATCCATGACTAGATAGGGCTGATATACAAATTGGTATGATGAGGAAGATTGACTACACCATCATACCGATGACCAAAGCTTATTGAATGATAAATTATTGTATAAGCATAAAATTGCTTCATATCGTAAGGAACCTCTATATGTGAAGGTGATAACTGAAACTGATGCATCATGTATGACTCTTCCCTACACTACTTCTCTATGTCTCCATTATTGATATTGTTATATGGCTCAGACTGATCATATGGATAAACGACATGATCCTCTTCCACATAAAATTTTCCCAAGGCCATAAGATCCATTCTCTCTTCTTTAAGAACCTCATAGATAGGATATTCAATAAAACCATCAAGAGACATAAAAATCCCTCCATTAGATATGTCATATATAGGATTATCAACAAAACCATCAAATTTTTATGGTTCATTGTTTTTCTCCGCATATATGTCATAGCTCGCATTTTCCATGAATGTCCAGGGATCCCCATCAATGTCTTTATCAAGCATAAGGAAGTCTTTGGCACTTATATCATGCTCTGACATATAATTCTCCTCCTCTTCATACTCATTTTGTTCAGAAAAAGGGTCACAAGGAAGTAAAAATTCCAGAGTATCATCATTATATGGAGAACAAGTAGGAGTGCCATCATGCACATTACAACTTTCATCATGATTTTCATTATAATATTACATAATGTTTTCATCCTAAGGTATATATGGATTAAAAATGTGATAATCATCACTGCAATAATCATGAAATCATTCCCGATAATCAATATTATCTGTTGATGTGCCATGACGAGAGTCTTCAATAATATTTTCACTTAATGGCTCTTCATTCACAAACTCAATGGAATCATTATGGATTTATTCTTTATTGGGATTTCTTAGAGGTAGAACCCAATACTTATCATTTCCTATCTTGATGAGATGAAGTAATTTAGGGTCTTCCTCATGATACTCTATCTAGGGAAAGGAAGCGAAAAGGAACCTTCCAGGAATTTGTCTAAATATTCCATTGTAGTATCTCATGTATGCCATTGCCTCAAGAATATTCTAAGGAATATTGAAATGGAAGTAATACCTTTATTTTGAATACCATTGAGATAACATTCATAATAATTTCCTCATAGAATACTGACAAACATTTTGATCATATTATATTCATACAGAACATTGAAGTCGGAAAGAATTTTAAGGAAAGATACGACATGTCCAACCTCTACATGTTGATTTCCCCAAAATATAGGTGGATGATCAAATATGTATTCACCATTGTGATAATTAGGGAATCATGGGATGTTTGAAAAGTTAATGGCAGGATATTCACTGGAAATCTGAGCTCTTTCCTCATCCATATTGTTTACTCAATAAATAGCATTTGAAATAACCACAGAGCCGTCAAAATACTGAGCTTTAAAATTTTACTGTTTGCATCAACTCATCTACACACAATCAAACTCAACAATTTTTGTGAGAAAAAATATTTGTATCCCTTCAATGGAGTCACCATGTGAAAAGAAAAATATGCATCATAAATATTTCACAAAAAAATCTATTTTTTTCTTTTCATTATATAAAAGAAAAAAGGTTAGTGGAGTCACTAGACAAAGAATCAAATATCTACTCTAATCATTCATCAAAAAAATAAAAATGAAAAAATAAAGAAAAAAGTTGTAACTCGATAATACAAATATTTATCTCGACAATACTGCCAAAAGTGTTGCTTCCTTTCACACACTTGGGGGCTAAGTGCAACAGAAATATTCAAGATGCTAGGTGCGTCCTTGGGGGCAAGTATCGATTCAAATATTGTCACTTGATCTTGAATTCTACGTTTAGGCCAAACTCCTAACAAATACAAGGGGGGTGGTACCTAAGAAAGAGTTCAGCTAAGGCTCTTTATATTTTAGTTGTTAATGAAAAAATTAAGTTGTTTAGGAGTGTTTGGTAAATAATTATGTCACAAGACTAATGCAAAATTGTTTAAACATTCAACGGCATATAAAATGAGTATATAAATATTGATATTGACAAAACTGATAATCAAATGAAAATAAGATTGTTGTGTACTAGGATCAGTGCCAAATGGAGTCAAAAGTGTTGTTGAAAATAAAATGTTTTGCAATATGTTTTGGTCAGTTTTAATTATTAAAGATGAGTTGATTTAGGGAAGGAGGATTCTCGATATACTTATGAAGTACCGATCATATGTCTAGAGAGATGAAAAAATTGATTCCTCACTTAGACATGTGGGCTGAATCGGAGTCTCTAAGAAGGTGTTCAACACTACACGAACAAGGGTGTAGACTAACCATATCTTGAGGTCACTATTCTGTAGTTCCCACTTCCTTTCAGAAATTTTCCAAATAATGTCAAAATGTGTTGTGCCATATTTTCACAATTTTTATAAGTTTGTTCATTTTATTACTGTGAAATAATTATTTAGATGTGAAGAATTGATCAGTGCGCATTCCTGCTTTTGATTATCCCAAAGCTCGGGGGGGATGTTTGTTACAATTGTATATTGAAGTAAAAATATTGGGGAAGAAAAATAAAAAAATAAAGCCTAAAAGAATCCACATGCTATGTGTCGTTTTTTTATCATCCACCAATAATCGGCAAGAAGCCTTTGGTTGGTCGAGAGAGCATACTTCGTGGCAATGAGGGAGGGACAAAATTATTTAATCAATTTAAAATATTTAAATGAAAATAAATAACTAAGTAATACATCCTTCAAATAAATAATATTGTGTGTGTGTGATTGTTAGAAAAATTCAAGCGACGAAAGAGACACTACCAATCCCCCCAAGGGAAATGAAGTGTGGGCGTTGTGTATCCCACTTGCTTCATTTATTACTTATGATTACAATATCATAAAAATGAAAGTAAAAGATGTCTTATAACCTATAAAAAGGTCTAAATACTTGTATAACTTTATGGAGTTAAGGGGAATGAAGAAGAAGGGAAAACAAAAGGATTTTTGGTGTCCTGGGAGACCCAAAACTCAAATTTTGAGCAGAAATTATTCCTACTTTTCTTTGGACCTGATAAATAGCAGAAATTTAAATTATTATAATGTGATGGAATGAAGGAATAAAGGATACAAACTAAAACTAATTTCAGAACTTACAAAACATTGGAAAATTTTACTAGTTTTTAAAGCACTGAAATGAAAACTTTAAACTCAGCAAAAGATGATTCTTTTTAAGCCGTTCTAAATATAAATTATCTGATATGATAAATAAGTATATTTAAATTATCATACGTTTAAATCATATCTATCAAATTTGCATATTCAAACTATGTAACCAGAAAGAGGAGAGAGAATTGTTTCGAGAAGATGGAAAACAACTTCGTGCCTTGTTTGGTATTCTTATGAAAACTTTGGAGACCCTACATAAATAAGAGAAAAATTGAGATATTTGTCAAAGAGGAATAATATACAATTGATTTCAACTCCTCCTTTGAAAAAGTAACCTTCAAAACAAACCTATGTGAAACCCCCTGCATACAAAGTTAGATCTAGTGTACTCAAAATCATGAAATGAGAAAGAGTTGAAATACAACTAAATATGAACAAATACTCTCTTATATATTGAGATAAAAATACCATTAAGAAAGTTATAGAAGTAAATGCCTACTCTGTGTTCCTTAGGATCACCTTCTAAGATAGATATAATAGTAATGTTAACCAAACGAAAAGAATGATTTATAAATTTAACTATGTCACCTAAAATATTCGTAAGGAATCATCTCATAACAGAGAGTGGACCTACAAATTATACAATTTTATTCATCAATATAGAAACAATAAAAAATAGCATATGTTTCTTGCATCCATTCAAATGAGGAACAAAGCCTTGCTTAAATAAGAAAAATGAGAGCTAACCACAAGGGGACGAATTTTCCAAGTGTTTGATATTTTTGAGATGATTGGGGGAGAACTAGAGTTAAATAGAGATACTATATGAAACCTCTCATAAGGTAGGTCACCCCGGCCTCTTTCTGTGCCACATATACAACAAGAGGTGACCTCTATCATGGATAAATGTGCCCCTATAAGGAGAAATTTACCCCCTCATGGACTTGGTTGGAATCAACTTGATTTGATCTTGATTTGGTGTCAAATTATCCCCAAAATCATCCTTAATTAACTTGGAACATGTTTGAGACAAGTTCCCACTAATTTAGGGATATGTTTTTTCTCCATATTTTCCTTTTTCTAATTTTTATTGACTATTTCCCTTTTTCGGAGAGAATTTCACTTAACTGATAAATAATCACTTAAAACTTAGACAAAGTGGGTTTATAAGTCAAGATAGGTATCAAGCTCTGAAAATGAATATCCCCATGACAAAATTGGATCCCTGGGCCCAATTTTATCATCTTTTGAAATATTACAATTAAAATACACCACAACGATGATTTTATCAAAAAACTAAAAATTAAGAAAACACTAGGGGGGACTTATCAAATGTTCACGAAACTCTAGACATATAACTATCATGGTATATCACATAGACCCTAGGATTTAATAATGTTTCTAATAAATAAGTTACCAAACTCACCATCCCGACTTTGGGGGATTTTGACCAAAAAACCTTAAAATTATGTCGCTTAAAAAAGTGTCAAATAATTAACAAGGGAAAAAACACTCAATGATGGTGACCTTGATGACCAAGTCTAAAAAGGACAATACTTTTTCATAAAAGAACCCCATTCTATGGCATTTATTACAATTCCCTCGAAAGGGTCTGAACATCCACAAGAGGCCACAATTGGCCCTAACAAAACCACAGAAATTTCAAGCACTGAGTAAGAACAAGTGATTTGTTCCGATCCTTGGTGGCTCACTTGAAGATTCCCCTAAGTGAAACTTAGTGGATAACATGTTGATAACATGTTTTATTATTATTATTATTAGATTAAATTTTATTATAGGATATTTTTCATTATCATAGTTGTGGATTTAGTTTTACCATTGAAATGTAGGTTTCGTCATCCATTTATCCCCTTTTTTTTCATCATTCATATTGAATTTTATCACTAAATTTGTTAATCATAATTAATCCATTGTTTATTTGTTGTGGTATTATTCAATTTTATTCAATTTGTATGTTATTGATTGATGTTGAAGTTCGCTAAGATTAGAGGGTTCAAAATAATTAATTATTTATGTTCTCACATTGAAATATAGGAGGCTTAATTTTTCTTGATTTTTTAATATATTGCATAAATTTATAAACTATTGTATTATGTGAACTCAAAGAATGCTTCAAATATTTTTCTAAAGAAAATATATTCGATCTATGAAATTTTATTGTACATAGGTGTCCTTTTATGGTAAACATGAAACTACATGTACTTCACTTTATATTGCACAACGTATTCATTATGTGATATGTTTATTTGAATTTTCGAAGTTAGGCTACACACAACCAATAATTCACTAAATGTTTATCCCTAATATGTTGTAGGTGTTAGGATTATTAATCCTCCCTTTGTCTCTTTTTATACCACATAAAGTCTATTTGCTTAATTTTACTAGCTTAGGAGGTCTCATCACTTTACCAGTGCATGGGGGACATGACTAATGGACAACTTCCACTTCACCTATTTTCATGCATTCTGGAGCTCCAGGGATTAATCCCTATTTTATAGGAACCTACTCGAAGTTCCAAAAGCATTGTCCAGCAATTCACCCCAATAGGTCATTAGTTATCTTTAGTTAAACTCTAATTCCCATCAGTTAGATCACCTCCAATGACTCTAGCGGAAGTTTGCATGATTCATGGGAACATGGGCACCTTTTCTCACCTGACCATTCAGTTAACTATTTGTAACTAATTGTAACTAAGTGTAACTGGTTATTAACTGGTTTAGTGATCTATAGTTGCACTAGTTATCTATTTAAGGTTATTCTTTCACTCTTAGTTAGCTCTAGAGTCAGTCTAGGTTGGTAAAAACAACTTCCTCAGAAGGTATTCGAATTATTCAATTGATGTTGTATTATATATTCACCCATAATCTGAATAATCATTAATGAAAAATTATTCTCTCTTTTATTTATCTTGTGCAATTTATGTGAAGATTTTTTGGCCCAAGATCTAAATGGCAAAGAAATTATAATATGGTATCAGAGCCTGGTCATGCTAAACAAAAATTGTCTTTCTAGTTTTGTGCAGGTATTCAGTTCTCTTAGTGAGAGAACAACAGTGTGAGGTTATGAAGGAAGAAGATCAGTTAATTATCTCCATTCTATCAAAACTCGGTCATGGATACTCATTTTTTTGTCAACATTCTATGCTACTAAGCTTGCAGCTCTAAATTGGAGGATGCCATCCTTGGATGCATTCATATATTCTCTCACACAAGAGAAATTCAATCTGATTCAAATGGGGACTCTTAAGACCTCAAAGGATAGTGTTCTTTCTGCATCAAAGGATATCTCTCCACCTGAATCCTCCACTTCCTCACTTATATTCTCAGGATTGAGAGTTCTTTTGTCAGCTTTAGGATTTCTTCATCTTCAGGATGTTCTTCATTATCAGAATCCAAATTGATAAAATTATGAGGAAGTTGAGTCCATACCTTATCACCTAATGTTCCAATTTGAACATCTTGTACTTCTAAAATTAATCACTTCTGGGGGTGTTGGTTCTTGTGTAACAGCATCGCTTCCTTGAATTTCTCCTATAGCAACTTCAACCATAGGTGTCTCTGAAACAACTTCTGGAGATGTTGGTTCTTATTTAACTGCATCCTCTCTTTGGATTTCTCCTATAGCAACTTCAGTAGATGATTGCGAGGGTGTTGGTTCTTGTGTGACAACCTCCTCTTGAATTTTGATATCCCTGTCTACTTGATTGTCAGCTGCAGCTTTGACGGGGGGATGCAAGGCCACTGGTTCTTGTGTAACAGATCCCTTCCATTATATTTCTTCATGTTGCTGGGATTGTAGAGTTTCTTTCATGTCTTTTGCAATATGGAGTTTTTCTTCGAGGATTTTAGTGACCCCTGAGGATTGTGATTACATTTGTTCATCCTCTCCTAAATCCAAATTAGGAATGAAGTCCATTTCGGGATTGACTTCTTTTTGCAGCCTGAGAGTCTCCACAAAATTTTCCAGGGATGTTGGTTCTTGTGTAGCAACATCCTGCTTAACTTCTTCATTTTCCTGCTGTTGGGATTCCACTTCTATTAACTCTGTGTCCTGAGACGGTTCAAGAGTCACAGTACAAACTTCTTCATTAAATTCCTAAATATTTTCAATCTCTCGTTCCTCTTCCCCAATTTGGGTGGAAACTTCAACGAGAATATTCAAGGATGCTAGTTCTTGTGTATCAGCAACCTGTTCAAACTCATCATCATTTTGTTGTTGAGGTTCCATCTCTATTATTTCTATGCCCTAAGAAGGTTCAGGAGTCATAGCGCAGAATTCTTCAACAAAATCAGGAATAATTTCAACCTCTGGTTCACCTGTTCCAATTTGGGTGGAAACTTCAATAGGCATATTTAGAGATGCTAGTTCTTGTGTATTAGCACCCTATTTATCTACTACTTCCCTTTGCTGTAGTTTTTCTTGGGGCGCTTCACCATCCTTCCAATCAGGTTGTCCTTGTTCTTCCACAGCTGTAGGTACGGGTTGTTGTGTCACAAAGGCATGAACTATGAATTTGTAGCCTAACTAGTTAAAGATTTCTCCACACATAGGGCAGACCACTCTTTCTTCTTCCTCACCATCCTCAGTAGGAGTTGATCCTTCTAATTGGTCTGCAGCTTCAACCAGTGTGTGCAGCTTCCTTTCCACCTGTTTCCTACATGCTTCCTTCCAATTTTCTAGTTCTTTCCGAAGTGATTGTACTTCCTCCTTTAATAGCCCATTTTCATACAGAATTCCCTCAATTTGAGGTTCTTTTGTAGCCGGTTCTTGTGGGGCATCATTTTCTTTGGGTCTTAGAATGGGGAATTCGATCTGTGCTTCTATGGTTGCCCATATTTCTCGTGCTACTTCAGCTACTGTAACTGACTTGGTTCTTTTTTGTCTTATTGGTAGTGATTCCTATATTTATTCTTTTGATCTCCTCCTTTTCCTCCATGGTTCCTGAATTTCCATATTTACAGCTTATGTGGAAGGGATATCCTCTGTCTCAGTGTTTTCCTGTTCTTCCTCAATCGGAGTTCCTCCCCATTTAGGGGAAGATTCAATGGTCAACACCTACGTGTTTTCTTCTATTATCATGGCTCTAAAATCCTTGGCTTCAGCTGTCACAGCATCTAATGTTGCTCCAGTTTCATCCCTTTCTGTCAGAGCTTCCATATTATTTAATCTCTCTACAGGGTTTTCTCGTGCATTTTCCTCCAATTCTTCTGGTTGGTATTTTGACTGATCATATGATCCAGTCTCATTCCTTCCCCCCCAACTAAATTGGAGGGACTCCAAACCTCCTGTTGCTCTTCATTTCCCCCCAACTAATGATTGGCAGGTTCCTCTTGGTTTTGAACAGGCCCCATGAGTACAGGTACTTCTACTTCTTCTTCTATTGAATGCCAGGAAAAAGGGTGAGTTCCTGAATTTGACCTGTGAATTGCTCCCAAGTTTGGTTTCATTGAGCTAAGGCCCATAAAATTATTAATTTGATTAGGACATGGTGGGTAAGGGAGGAGCTTGGATGCTTGGTTGTTCTAACAAAACCTGCCATATGGTGTAGATCATTGAATAGATAAAATGGAATGTTCAGTAAGGCCCTATGATGGAGATGAGATAATAGAGGAAATTTAGAGTAATAAACTGTTTGATACCTACCTTCACAGGTGATATACTTCTTGAGGAAAACTGCTACTTGATCCCATGGCCGAGGCAGTGACTGTAATGCTATCCCTCTCTATGACTGTCAAATGTGCTCCCCCTCTCTCAGAAAATCCTGTACTACAACAGTATTGAGGGTTCTTTGACCAAACTAGGATCTTCCCACCTGAGGAAGGCCAATGACCTCAGCCACTATTGCTTCAGAGACTTCGATACGTAACCCCCGAACCTCTGAGTGTGTTTCTGTAATATTTAAGGAAAATTGTAGAGCTATCTCACGATGAAACCCATTTAGGCATTGGAAGAATTTAGTCCATTTCGTAGCTTCAAAAATAGAAAAAACTTCGGAATTTCTACTCAGTTCTAGCATATTTCAAGGGTCGTGCCGAGCTGGAATACCCATGTTTGTTTCACTTCAGATTTGTTTATCATTCCGACAGATTACAAGTCCCGACAATGGAAGTTAAAGCACAGAGTATGCATGAACAGCTGAGAGTGGAGTTGGGTAAATTCAAAAAGTTTCAGAGCATGGAAATGTTTGGAATTTTATCCTAAATTAGGAAAGGTGGCAGTTATCAGGTAACATAAATGGCCATTAATTCATACGAGTGGACAGTTAACGGTACGCGGATGTAATAATGGGCATAGAAAGGAAGGTATGATTAATGTTGTCAAATCTAGTTAATGCTTAATCAAGTAAATAATCAGAACTGTACCTTTGAAAAGATGCGAAGAATGGTGACCTTTGGAAAATAGTAGAGCGTGTGAAGTGTAGCCATTTAAATTTAGTCATTATTGCAGGCATGTTGTAATGACCTTTTCTGCCGGTGGACCAAAACCATCGTGTCAATCTTGTCGAAAACATAATGAATGCTGGGAAATCAATCAGGATTGCCAGCATCAGGAATTGGGGCCAGATCTGGAGGAGTCGCGAGCCAAGGTTGCAAAGAGTTCTGCCAATAATGGAGTCACAGTCGTAGACCATAGAGAAATCAAGTAGTTTGGCAGAGTTGCGGCCGTGAATTATAGAAAAATCAGCCAGTTTTGGTGGAGTCACAGCTGCCGAAAAAGGTAAACATAGTAAAAATGGAATGGTGTCGCAGCTGCCAGAAAAGGTGAAACGGTGTCGCAGCTGCCAAAATTAGAAAAATACATTAAGTTTACGGTGTTGCAGTTGCGTGGAATGGGGTAAAGGGCGTGAGTTGAAGATGTTGCAGCTGCATGCAATGGGATAAAGGGCGAGAGTTTACGGTGTTGCGGCTTCAGAAAAATGGGAAAATAGGCAACAATTTGAAGGTGTTGCAGCTGCGTGCAATGGGATCAAGGGCGGGAGTTTACAGTGTTACAGCTCCGTGGAACGGGATAAAGGGCGGGATTTTACGGTGTTGCAGCTGAGCAGAATGAGATAAAGGGTGGGAGATTACGTTGTTGCAGCTACAGAAAAATGGGAAAATAGGAAACAATTTGATGGTGTTGTAGCTACGCACAATGGGATAAAGGGAGGTATTTTGCAGTGTTGCAGCTGCAACAAATTTGTTCAAGTAATTTTGTTCTGATGCAGGAAGTTATAGAAGGACGAACTTGGTCGATATGCTCGATAATGACCATAGCTCCTTAGGCACTTCCCTATAGATTTTTTTTTTTTTTAAACGGATCAAGTGCAAAAGAAAAAGATAAAAATAATGGTAAAAATATAAATTTATTTATGTGCAAAATATTTTATGTAATATTTACAGCAATTATCTAAGGATTGACAGGGGTAGAGAAAGATTCCTGCCCTTGTTCTAACTGGTATTTCGGATCAACTGCAATCTGTGAAGTGAATGCATATTTTGAAATGGGCTTATGGTACAGTCGCAGCCTGTGACCATTAGCAAATAATGGTGCACAATTCTCATCAATGGTAACTAGACGGACTATACCATTATCAAATACTTTGTCTACCAAGTATGGGCCCAACCATCTTGTGCGTAACTTACCCTTGAAGTCCCTTTTGAATCTTGAATCATATAATAATGCCCAGTCTCCTTCGCAGAAGACTTTCTTTTTGATGAATCAGTCGCTCCAATTGGATATCTGTTGATGGATTAATATTGTATGATCCATAGTAGCTAAATGGTTCTCATCAAGTTCATTCAATTGATTCAATCTTCTCTTTTGGGATTCGGTCACATCTAAGTTTACCTCCATAGCTGTCTTCAAAGTCTTGATTTCAAATTCAATCAAGAAGACAAGACTTTTTCCATACACCAAGTCATAAGGTGAGAAACCTGTATTTTTGCACCAAGTGGTATGATATGCCCACAATGCTTCTGAAAGTCTATCAGCCCAATCTCTATGATGGCTCTTGACTATTTTGGTAAGGATGGCTTCAATAACTTTGTTACTGCTTTCTACCTAGCCATTTGCCTGGGGATGGTATGGTGAAGCTATCCGGTGCTGAATATGGTACTTTCATAGCAGAGCTTCAGATTGATGTGACACAAAATGAGGTCCTCCATCTATAACCACTTCCTTGGGTACTCCGAAACAGGTAAATATTTCACCATACAAGAAATCAATCACAACTTGGTCATTGGCTTTCACCAAAGCCACTACTTCTACCCATTTCGTCATGTAGTTGGCACAAACCAAGATGTAGGCTTTCTGCCTCGAATGAGGGCTAATAGGACCAACAAAATCTAAGGACCATCTGTCAAAAGGTTTAACCACCAGTTGTGGTTGAAGAGGCATTTGATCCAATCTATTAGGTTGGCCCATCCTCTGGAAGCTATCACAAGAGTGGGCATATCTTTTTGCATCCCTAGAAAGGGTTGGCCAATAGTAGCCCATTCTCAGTGATTTTTGTCCTGTCCTCCTGTCTGGAAAGTGTCCCCCACAAGGCTCATCATGGAAGGCCTTCAAAATATGGAATATTTCATATTCTCTTACACATCTTCTAATCTCAAGATCAAGGCCTGTGTAGAAGAGATGATCATCTATCCAACAATACCTGGCACTTTGTTGAATAATTTTCCTCTTTTCTCTTTTGGAAAAATGTGCCAGAAGATTCCTTGCAGCTAAGTAGTTAGCGACATCTACATACCCAGGGGAGTGAGATGAAATTGCAAATAAGTGTTCATCTAGAAAAGAGTCCTCCATAGGAAAATTATCATCACTGTTAGTAAAACGAGATAAGAAATCAGCAACAACATTTTCTTTTCTAGGTCTGTATATAATGGTGATATCAAATTCCTGTAATAATAACAGCCATCTAGTTACCCTAGCATTTGTAACAGGTTTATTCATCATATTTATGATGGTCAAGTGGTCATTGTGCACAAAGGTAGGATATTCAGTGATATAATGTCAAAATTTGTTAATGGAGTAAACAATGGCTAAAACATCATTCTCGGTAACAGTATAATTAAGTTTAGCAGGGGATAGTTTTTTACTAATATAATAAACTACATAAGGTGCTTAACCATCCTGTTGTCCTAAAACTGCTCCAATGGCGGTATCAAAGGCATCTAAAGAAATGTGAAAAGGTAGGGTCCAATTGGGCACTCTTAGGATGGGATCTATGGACAACTTCTCCTTAAGTTTAACAAACGTTGTCTGGCATGCCTCATTCCAAATAAATTGCACATCCTTCATTAACAATGAAAACAAAGGAGAGGCAAGTTTGGAAAAGTTTTCTATAAATATTCTATAATATCCAGCATGCCCTAAGAAACTTCGCACTTCTTTCTGAGTTACAGGAATAGGTATATTTTTAGTTACCTTGAATTTAGAGGGATCTACCTGGATGCCATCAACAGAGATAAAATCATGATAAAATGCCCTAACACCACTCCTTCAGTCATCATCATATGGCACTTTTCAGTGCTCAAAGATAGCTAGGTCTCTTCGCAGCAAGTTAAAACCTTTTCCAAATTTTTCAATGCTTCTTCAAAATCTTTGCCATAAGGAGTAAAATCATCCATGAAAATTTTCATACTATCATTAACTAATTCTGAAAAGATCCCAATCACAGCTCTTTGAAATGTGGCTGGTGCATTGCATAAACCAAAGGGAAGTACTATGTATGCAAAAGTTCCCCAGGGATAGGTGAAGGTAGTTTTATCCTGGTCTTCAGGAGCAATCTGGATTTGATTGTACCCGCTAAACCCATCTAGGAAGGAGAAAAACTTCTTCCTGGATAAGGTGTCGAATAATTGGTCCATGAAAGGCAGGGGAAAGTGATCTTTCTATGTTTCCTTGTTCAGCTCTCTATAATCCACAGAAAGTCTCCATTTACCATTCTTCTTGGGTACTATCATGAATGGAGACTCCCACTCAATGTCTGAAATGGGATATATAAATCCTGCTTCCAAGAGTTTCTGAATTTCTTCCTTCACTATGTCCCTAAGATTGGGGTTCATTCATCTTTGAGGCTAGCACACAGGTTGGAAGTCACTTTTGTTATAAATGTGATGGGTGCACAGATTAGAAGCGATGCCCCTCATGTCTGTGTACTCCCAGGAAAATGCCCCCTTGTGTTTTTTTAAGAGAATGATTAGGCATTCTTGTCCATCTAGGGAAAGGTTGGGATTGATATTCAGGGATTTTCTAGGCTCTACCTTGATAGGAACACTTTTCAAATTTTTCAACATTGGAACTATGTGAGTATCACTGATTAATGTCTCTTCTATGAGATTTTCTTGTTCCTCTTCACCTAGAGTAGCATTCAGGATCTCATAAATTTTCTCATTGAAAGAAGTGGGTTCACTGATGAAATTATTAATGGCATCATCTTCATTTTCATATTTAAAATTCAAGGCCTTCCCTATCATTAATAATGGCTAAACACCCTCTTCTTCCTCTAGCTCCATCCATAACGAATTTTTGGCTTCTAAGCTCGGCCAAGCTGGAGGATAGAGAGTAAGGTTCTTTATCTCGGTTCCATATGATATGGTCATGGACTCAGATCGACAGCTGATGCAAGCATCAGCTATAGCTATCTAGGGCCTCCCCAGGATCAATGGGTGTCCTCCTAGCTGAGACTTAGATTATAAAACCAAGAAGTTAGCAGGATACTCCCAAGAATCAACTGAGATAACAAGATCATACAAGATTCCTTCAGGTTTAATAGTGGATCTATCTATTAGTTCTAAAATGGTAGGAGTTGTCTTGAGATTAGTGAGCCCAAGTTTTCTTACAGTTTCAATGGTCATGACATTAGTTGCTACTCCTAATTATACCAATACATTGGGTATTTGTGTGCTCCCAATATGCACAGTGACAGTGGGATTCCTAGGATCGTCGTATTTGGCCAAGAGGGTTTTTCCCATTATTAATGTAGATAATTTCCCTATGACATGAACAGTGGGAGGATCCATGGGTTTTCTTCCTGGTTTCCTTGTACACAGATCCCAAATGGTTCTGGCATAGATAGGTACATCTTGAAGGGCCTAAAGGAGTGGAATTTTAAAATAAATATTTTTTAACTCTCCTAAGAGGTTAAATTGAGGTTGGCTCACTACCTTTGGTAACATTAATCTTTCAGGGTATGGTGGTTCCTTAATCAACTGTGTAGGCTATGTGTCGATAAATGTGTCTTTCTATGTTTCAGCTGGCATATTAGTAGGA
Organism: Pseudotsuga menziesii; assembly: GCA_001517045.1. Classification (NCBI taxonomy): domain Eukaryota; kingdom Viridiplantae; phylum Streptophyta; class Pinopsida; order Pinales; family Pinaceae; genus Pseudotsuga; species Pseudotsuga menziesii. The sequence continues at coordinate 26,773 of LPNX010567688.1, forward strand.
TGTTCATCGTCTTCAATAATGGGGGTCGTTTTATTCGATAAATATTGTGGGTTCATCCTTTCTTCATGCACAGAGGATGGAACATCCTCAATTATCAAAGGCTCCACTACCTTCCCTAATTATAAGCGGATATCGTTGCAGGGTACAGGAGTAATGGAGTAAGCGGGCATGTTGGTAGTCTTAAACTAATGGACTGCTTTATTATTTGGTTTAGAGTTAGGTTGAGTAGGAAGCTGTGGTCATATCGGCATATTGGGGACAACATTATTCTGGAGTTACAGCTATGACTGCTGATAAGGCTAAGCATATTGTTGAGGGTGGTATGATTGATGAGGAAATGTTTGATGTGGAAGCTGTTGAGATGGTTGGTTATTGGGAAACTGGTTCCCTGGATGGAAATTCCTCCAACTAAGAGACCAAGAATTTTATTGGTTTGGTGGCTATGTCAACGGGTTCCAGGAGTTAAAATTTTGCATTGGATGTTGAGAGGGGTACCATTGAGGTTTAGAATAAGATGAAGGGAATTGTGTATTCATGTGCTGCATATTGTTCCAATTATTCATGTTATTCGAAAATGGAAGAAAGTCTGGCGTCATACCTTGATTTCGAGGCTGCCATATATTTTTCTAGGCAATAAAGTAAGTTGGTTCCACATCTGGAGTTGATCCTTGCAGAACTACCTTCACTTGAAGTAGTGAAGGGAATTCTTTTGTGTCATGGTTTAGCTTGCACAGTTGACACACTTCTACCTTGTCGAGTGGGCACTCCTTCAAAGGGTGGTTCTTCCTATATTTTGGGAATAATACACCTAGTGTGAGATCCTCTACTGCTTGTTTCTACTTTTCCCTCGGGACATCTATTTTCGAGGAGATGGATCTCATCGTTTCTGTTTTGAAATTTTCAAGGAGATCACCTATCTTTGCATAGGTGGCTCCTCCATTAGATGAATTTGTGTTCTGTCTAAGACATCATGTTCTAATTTGTCCCGTTTGTCCCGTTTGTTATTCCTGGAAGATCCCCTGGAATATCTTTTTCAGAGTTCAACGATATTTTCAAAGGAGTCCTTAGAGATATCCCCCTTTCCTAACAGGTTTAACATGTCTAGGAAATCATCCCTAATCCAATGAAGTAAGATTATTTTGAGCACATCTAACCCCATATTAGTTTGTCCAGCTCTCTGCACCTTATATAAAATCCTTTCAACAAAATATCCCAGACTTTCATCGTCCCTCTGTACTATTTTAAATAGTTCTTCTCTCTTGTCCTTGGTATTGCAATACTCCTGATATTTCTCCAGGAACACTTGTTTCATCCGGTACTAGGTAGTGATAGTTCCCCCTACTAGGCTCATAAACTAATGTAATGTATTATCCTTCAAAGTGGCAGGAAAAAGTTTCAGCTTCTGTGCATTGGTGATGTAGTCATAGCTGCAATAGAGGATGTCAAATTTGAAAATAAATTTGTCCACATCCTTTGTCGCTTTTCCATAAAAGCAAGGAAACACCGATGGTGATATATTTTTCATGGGGGCGATCCCTTGTGGCTATTGAATTGGGAACTGAAGTGTAGCAACCGTCCCTTCAGGCGGGGAATTACCCTCGTGATGATGATTTTCACCCATTGCTTCTTTGTGATCTTCAGGATCGCATATGTTGCTCATATCTTCCTCTATTTTATCCTCTTTGTCCTTCCACTGGTCGTTAAATTTTTTATGGAATTGTGTCCACTCCTCTTCAGTCACAACCTTCTCGTTAATGGGATAGATCAAATCTCGATTATTGATCCCACAATACTAACTCTGTCTTCCTCCGTAGGGGTATCTGAGGGTGTTTCGTCTCCTTGTTTGTTCTCCACTATAGAGATTGATGCTGCCACTCCTGGGGTGATGGGGATTCTTCTAATAAGTGTTTCCTGATAGCGAGCCCTAGTATAATAATTGGTCATATCAACCAGGTCATCAATGAATGTTCTTCTTCCCAATGTTGGATTTCGTCCACGGCCTTGACCACCTACAACGTTAGTGTTTTGTGGGGTTCTAGGATTTATAAGATGGTCATGATGTACCCTTCTTGTATTCATGCAACCCAAAACATGCAAAATTAAAAATTGAATAAGAATGAATAAATATAATTACTGGATGCAACTACTACAGTGTCTAATACTTATCCTCCCCGGCAGCGTCACCAAAATGTTGGGCACCCTATATGCAAGTTAATTAAATCCAACATACCAAGTGTTCAATTTAAATTGTCAACCCAGGGAAGTCTCTTATTTCAAGGATAATGTGCATTGTATATGCTTTAAACACTAAGTAGCTGATGCTGTAAGTAAATGACCCTACTTTCCTGTTCATCCAAACTCATCCCATAATCTACTTTATCTAATTTTACCTTCTCAACAATGCAATCACAAGTACCTTCTTACGATATTTAATCTAGAATTAAAAGATTAAGGAAATAACATCTAGATTACTTTTGCAGAAAGTTAAATCCTTAATTACCAAACCATCTAAAGATCCATCTCAACTATCTTGATTCAACTATTCTAGAAATTCAAAGTATAGGAATTCAATTCTGCAATTATAAATGTGAAGGAACAAACTACAAAGATCTAAAGAAAAAAACAATTGAAAGAATTAGGGATGAACAGGGCTGTTATAGCTATCACACACTTGCATAAAAGAAATTTAACCTATACAGTTGATCGACACACTACACCACTGCAGTTTTATAAGAGATGCAATTACTGATTATTCAAATGACACATAGCAAATCGATGACTGTTGCAGCTTACTGTAAATAAAGGAAGTTTTCACAAAAACCAACCACACAACAGACTAAATAAAATACCTAATTAACTCAGCAATCCCTATGGGAAGGTGGGCTCAGCCTTCACACAAATATGCTAGAAGTAACACACGTTAGAACACCGAGATCTGAAGAATCAAACTCCTTGTATTAAAAGTGGCAGATGAGCACAGAACCTTAGTCATAGCTGATACAATAATTTGATTAATTTTTCAACCCTTGGGTTGAAATAGTTCCCAGTATTTATACAATTACAATCATAACATCTTCCCACTATTATCGGGCAGCCATTTAGATCTCTGATCTTCAGGCTACCCTAATTACGATAAGTTTTTACAGTCATGGCAAGATGAGAGCAGAAGATATAGGAAAGTTGTTACTCGAGCCAGAAATAATGACCATGATCAATCGAGAAGATACTCTGTGGATTGCAGCTATTTTTTAGCAGTGACGCACTATTGCCTCTCAATCTGTTGTAGCATGTTGCAACTACCTGTGTATATCTTGCGTAGAATAATACCCTTGGACCGCGTTCTTTGGGAAACGATGGAATGGATGGCAATCATCTCAGTAATGAATGTTCAACCCTCTCTTGGCATGTTTGGCCCACTACACCTATATTCTTTACATCTTGAATTATATTTATAAAACCACCATATATTAGCATAATTTAAGATGTAAATCCCTGATTACAACAATCCTAAGCATTAATAAAATAAGACAATGATTAACCATACCTGTATGAATTGAGGGACCAAGTGAAGGAAAAACATCTGTTTAGTATACATAATAGAGTAGGATGAGGAAAAAAGAGGTAGGTAAGGGTGGAAAAAAATGGGTCATTTCTGGGCCCAATAGACATCATGACTCACTTTCTCAAAATAAACAACATTCATGTGCTAGATTTTGCAAGAAGGGAAAAATCTGATGATCCCGAGGAGCACAGTAACGTTGTGCAATTCAAAGGTAATTATCGTCATGCATTCATTGCTAGAATAAATTAAATTTCTTATGTCTCTTATTTTTGTATTCATTCTGATATATCAGAATCGGAAATCTCTTTGTATCACCTTGAAAAGATACCTATCAATCTCCCAAAGCCATCTCCTCTCAATACTATTTTTTTTACCACTAGTTTCTGACCTGTCTTCATCTAAATCCTTCAAAATACTTTTAGATTATTATTTATATGATTTATAATATGATTTTAATCCTGATATTAATGTTATAACACCTCTTTCCCATCCATTTGATACTCATAAGACCCTACAACTCCAAAACTCCTCAATTGGAAAACCAGTCAAATCCACAGTTTCCTATACTGTATCACTAGTGAAAATTGTTATCATGTCCTTTCTTTTTATAATTGGTTGGTTTTCCTTATCATTGGCTATAATTTGGATGCTTTTACAAAAACTTGGGTCTGATATAACTTTTATTAGTTCAAATTTTAGATCCTTGTACTCACCAAATTTTCCAAATTGTCAAAGTAGACTAGTTGAACCTAGTATTCCTATTGTAACTCAACCAAATTTTTAAGCCACTATAAATTGGTTGATTTCTACTCCATATGATTTAAATTATGATATATAATAGCCTAATAAGCTATATAAAATAATCATAAAGGTTTCACATCATTTTGGAAAGAAGGTTCATGATCGGGTTGACCATTATGAAGCTAAACTAGAAATTGTGCCTGCCAATTTCATTGATGTTCTTTGATTAGAATATGATTGCATAGATTTCTTTCCCATATCTGATTTTATGTTCAGATCTGATATTGAATGTTTTCACATCAAATAGAACTCATTTTATGCCGCTTCATCACCAAAAGATGACCTACAAGGGGATTCTCCTCATGTTTTTTTGTCTACAAAGCATTGAAAGTCCGATACATGATCAAGGCATCTACAACATTTCTACAAAGTTTTTCATCAAGAAGAAGTACATCCAGCTTATTCAAGTGAAGAAAAAATTTGGAGTGAAGATATTTATTTAAATTATGTGCTATGTCCATTTTTTAGGAAGGATTTTCCCCATGAGGTTTTTCCTTTTCCCTCAATTTTTTTTCATGGACAAATAATTCTTTACATTTAGATTGTAATGGGTGAGCTTTGGTCTTAGTTACAAGGTCCCAGGTGGTCCAAGTTAGGATTAAAGGGGGGTGTTGGGATTATTAATCCTCCCTTTGTCTCCTTTTTTACCACATAAAGTCTATTTTCTTAATTTCCCTAGCTTAGGAGGTCTCATCACTTTACCAATGCATCAGGGACATGACTAATGGACAAATTCCACTTACTGCACCCATTTGCATGCATTCTGGAGCTCCAAGGATCAATCCCTATTTTATAGGAACCCACTCGGTGTTCCCCCAACAATGTATAGTAGTTCACCCCAGTAGGTCATTGATTTTCTTCAGTTAAACTCGGATTCCCATCAGTTAGATCACCTCTAGTGACTCTAGTGCGAGTTTGCATGATTCATGGGAACATGGGCACCTTTTCTCACATAACCATTTAGTTAGCTGATTGTAACTGAGTGTAACTAGTTGTTGACTGATTTATTGATCTGTAGTTGCACTAGTTAGCTATTTATGGTGATTCTTTCACTCCTAGTTAGCTTTAGAGTCAGTCTAGGTTGGTAGATCCAACTTCCTAAGAAGGTATTCAAGTTCTTCAAATTATGTTGTATTATATATTCACCCATAATGTGAAAATCATTAATGGAAAATTATTCTCTTCTTTATTTATCTTGTGCAATTTATGTGAAGATTGTTTCTAGCCCAAGATCTAAATGGCATAACAATTCTAATATGGTATCAGAGCCTGGTCGGGCTCAACAAAAATTGTCTTTCTAGTTTTTTGCAGGTATTAGGTTCTCTCGGCAGTAGCATAGCAGTGTGAGAATATGAAGGAAGACGATCAGTTAATTTTCTCCATTCTATCAAAAATGGGTCCAGAATACTCATTTCTTTTTTCAAAATTCTATGCTACTAAGCTTGCAGTTCGAAATTGGAGGATGCCATCCTTGGATGCATTCATAGTTTCTCTAACACAAGAGAAATTCAAGCTGATTCAAATGGGGACCCTCAAGCCCTCAAAGGTTCATATGATTTCTTCTCTTGGAAGAAATAATCTCAACTCCAAAGGAAAGATAAAAGTGAAGGAGAGAAAATCCAAAGTCAGACTCCGAAGATGAAGGTTCTAACTCTACTGATGAAGGCTCGAATTTAAAGAAGAAGGGAAACAAGAAAGGAATATCTCGATGTACCTATTGTAGAAAATATTCTCACAATGAAAACTCTTTATTTAAAAATAAAATTGACATCATGACTCAATTTATTGAAAGAAACAACATTGATGTGCCAGATTTTGCAAGAAGGGAAAAATCTGCTGATACCCATGAGCATTGTAACAATGTGCAATTCAAAGGTAATTATGGTCATGCATTGGTTTCTACAATAAATTATATTTCTGATGTCTCTGATTTTGAAACTCATTCTTATATATCAGAATCATAAATATCTTTTCCTCCCCTTGAAAGAATACATATCAGTCTCCCAGAGCCACCTCCTCTCATTACTAGTTTTTTACCACTAGTTTCTGACTTGTCTTCATCCAAATCCTTCAAAATACTTTCATATTATTATTTATATCATTTGGAATATTATTTTCAGCCCAATATGCATGTTATGACACCTCTATCCCATCCATTTTATACTCGGAAGTCCCTACAACTCCCAAACTCCTCAGTTGGAAAACTAGTCAAATCCACAGTTTCCTATAATGTATCATTGGTGAAAGTTGTTATCATGTCCTTTCCTTGTATAATGGGTTGGTTTTTTTCATCATTAGATATAAATTGGATTGTTTTACAAACTTTTGGGTCTGATATAAATTTTATTAATTCGAATTTTAGATCCTTGTACTCACCAAATTTGCCAAATTGTCAATGTAGACTAGTTGAAGCTATTATTCCTACTGTAACTCAACCATATTTTGGAGCCACTATAAATTGGTTGCTTGCAGATCCATATGAATTAAATTCTGATGTATCAGAGCCTAATAATCTCTATTAAATAATCATAAAGGTTTCACATCAGTTTCGAAAGAAGTTTCATGATCGGGTTCACCATTATGCAGCTAAACTAGAAATTGTTCCTGCAAATTTCGTTGATGTTATTTGGTTAGAAGATGATTACATAGATATATTTTTCATCTCTAATTTTATTTTCAAATATTATATTCAATGTTGTCATATCAAAGAGAACTCATTTGTTGCTCCTTCATCACCAAAAGATGATCTACAAGGGGCTTCTCCTCATTCTTTTTGTCTACACAGCATTGAAAATATGATACATAATCAAGGAATCTACAACAACTCTACAAATTTTTTCACCAAGAAGTAGTACATCCATCTTATTCAAGTGAAAAAAAAATTTGGAGTGAAGATATTTATTTAAATTACGTGCTATGTCTGTTTTTTAGGAAGGATTTTCCCCATGAGGTTTTTCCTTTTCCCTCAATTTTTTTTCATGGACAAATAATTCTTTATATTTAGATTGTAACGGGTGAGATTTGGTATTACTTAGAAGGGCCTAGGTATTCCAAGTTAGGATTAAAGGGGGGTGTGAGGATTATTAATCCTCCTTTTGTTTCCTTTTTTACCACATAAATTATATTTACTTAATTTTCCTAGCTTAGGAGGTCTCATCACTTTACTAGTGCATGGGGGTCATGACTAATGGAAAAATACCACTTACTGCACCCATTTGCATGCATTCTGGAGCTCCACAGATCAATTCATATTTTATCGGAACCCACTCGGAGTTCTACCAACAATGTCCAATAGTTCACCCCAGTAGGTCATTAATTATCTTTAATTAAACTCTTATTCCCATCAATTAGATCACCTCCACTGACTCTAGCACCAGTTTTCATTATTCATGAGAACATGGGCTCCTTTGCTCACCTAACCATTGAGTTAACTGATTGTAACTAGTTATTAACTAATTTAGTGATCTGTAGCTGCACTAGTTAGATATGTATGGTGATTCTTTCACTCCTAGTTAGCTCTAGAATCATACTAGGTTGGTAGATCCAACTACGTGAGAAGGTATTTTGATTCTTCAATTGATGTTGTATTATATATTCACCCATAATGTGAATAATAATTAATAGAAATTTATTCTCTTCTTTATTTCTCTTGTGCAATTTATGTGAATATTGATTTTGGCCGAAGATCTAAATGGCACGGCAATTCTATTAGTAGGGGCCTCTTTTGTTTGCACATAACAAACTTATTGTAAAGAATCTTAATGAAGTTAAGTTCATGGTCAAGAATGAGGCCAAGAAAGAAAAAAATTTTGGTAAATTTTATAAATCTTTCTTTGATGTTGGATTTTAGGTTAAAGGATTCCATGTCCATAGAGTAGAACATTCTAATACTTTATTCAAGGAAATGAAAATTGAATTTAAATGAGTGTTGCATATGACACGTCTTTTCTCATAAGAGTTTTCTTGTTTATTGTATGTTCAATGAAATTTCATTCAATGTGAACTTTGATTTTATTTTAGGGTTCTAGATCAATGGAAGAGCACATGCTTTAAAGGAAGGAGGATGGTGGTTCGATTTCTCTATTTCCTAACTACATAAATCAATGACTAACTAAATGACCAGTTAAAAACAATCAATGACTAAGTAAATTTCCAGTTAACATTAATAAATGACTAAATGTAGTACCCAAAAAAATTAATTAATGACTAAATAACAACAATTAATGACCAAATAAATGACCAAATAACTGACTAAATATATGACCAAATATTGAAGCAATTCAAACAATTTATGACCAAGTGATAAATGCCCAATTTTTTGGGATTATAAGTGACTTCTAATTATGTCCAGCAGCCACATGAACATGAGATCTTAATAATGAGAATTGGGTCTCAAACTAGTTGAGCTTTTGGAAATACCTCTTGTCATCCAAAGAAGCCTCACATGGCGGGAGAAGAAAATAGAAATGATGGAATAGGTGATCCTATTAAACTGTTTCTCGATGAATCCCTCGCATGACAAAGGAATGAGATGATGGATAACATCACCCAAATCCTTCAAAGAATGTTGATGGTTATGGATGCACCTTCAACAAGCAACCGTTTCAGGGGTGTGACTCCCTTCCAGGTACAAATTAAGTTTTAGATCCTCTTGTTTGAAGGAAATATAGATGCAGATTCTTTGCAAAAATGGTTAAGTTTGTTAGAGGGTTACTCTTTTGTTAAAAGAATTTTTGATAGTGAAAATATCACCTCCACGCTCCTTAAGTCCCTCCCCCATGTCAAATACTAGTGGGGCGAGTACTGCGAGAGGTATGCAAGGGATGAATCTGAGATATTTAATACAAAATTGACTTGAGAATCTTTGTTCGATGTCATGAAAAAGGAATTCTACCCTGTCGAAAACTATGATGATCAATACACCTAGTGGATGACATTGTGCCAGGAAAGAGAACAAACAATGTGGGATTATACTAACATATTCCAAACCCTGCACTCAAAGCTGGGTATTAGAGACTATGAATGAAAAATGGTTCTAAAGTATTGTAGTGGAGGACACAAATACATTCAGTTGGATATGGATTTCCTAGACATGTCCTCACTAGGAGAAACTTACCAATATGCCATAAAGATCAAGAAAAAGTTTAAGAAAAACAATATGTGAGATTTTCGGCTGCAAATCAACAGCAAAAGCCGAGAAAAAGTGGTCCTAAATCACAACCCGAAGGATAGATAAAGGATGAACAAATTTTTGAAAACAATTCCAAGATGCAGGAAATGAAGGGTGATGAGAAATAGAAGAAGGACACCGGCAAGTGGTTTAAGTTCCACAAAATCTTTTGGAACAACACCAATGAATTCCAGTCAAAACAATAATTATTGGTCAATAAAAAATCCTCAGTTATAAACTCTCACCAAGATACCAATGCAGAGAAAGAAATGGGTAAGAATAACATTAATGCAGAACTTAGTGCCACCATTGCAACCGCAAATATCCAACCAGAAGAGTTAGAGGAGCCAAAGGAAATGGATTTCCTCTTCCCTTCGCAATAATGGGTGCAAGGAACTCCACTACATTTCATTGTTGTAGTGGATATTTCTCTCAAACTATGTGCAAAAGCACCTATCTTAGATCAACCGAATCTAAGGATAGAGTTCATGGTGTAAGGAAAATGTTCAACCTTCACTACTAAAACAAACAACAAATATTTATTTATTTATTTATTTTATGATATATCTAGTAAAGAGAAATGCAACATACCTTTCAATAAGATGGGCCACTGTAACTGTTTGAGCATGTGGTCCATCGGCTCTCACGATTTGGTTATTTTCTCTTATACACCAATGTTTTTCAAAGGAAAATGGATCAAGGAGTGTACAAAATAAACTCAATGTACAACATGGAATGGTGTGGCAAAAGTATGTGAGTATTGAAAAAATGGCTCCAAAATTATTGTGGGCAAACCTTAACAATTTATTTATAGGATGATCCAATATTTTTTATCCCATGGTATTAGCCAATGGTTTTTCATAGTGCATAGTATTTATCGATGTTTTTTGACCCACTCTCATTTTAGGGATTTTTTTTCCTTTACCAAAGAATGGGGGTTATGTCACAATAAATTCTCAACTTCTCTATATTTATGGGGGGGGAATAATTATGTTTTGGACCAATATTGATGGGATTTAATTGTGAAGGTCAAAATGGAGAAAATAATGGTGGGATTATGATGTATAATTATGGTTTGGACCACAAAGAGCTATCTAGACATTTTTTGGTGTGGACAATTATCGACAATGGTAGTCAGAGGAACATCATCTCAGTCAAGTTCATCAAAAGATTGAATCTTCTGAGAGTTCCATGTCCCCAACCCTAAAACATTGGTTGGCTAAGTAATGGATGAGACATCTGCGTCAGCTAACGATTCCACCTCTCCCAAGACATCAAGCCCTTCAAAGATGAGGTAATGTGTGATGTTTCCCCACTTTAAATTTGTGATGTTATTTTAGGAAAAACATATATGCGAAAACTTCATGTTGTGTATGAGTCTAGACCTAGTAGTGCCATTATTACTTTGGGAAATAAATTCTATGGGATACCAAAGACACTTTCTGCTACATGCAGTGTCTCTCATCACAGCGAAGTAGTGCATGAAGGTTATCTCACTGATAGGAAAATTTGTAATATTTATGGTTTTGTTATGAGGGGGAATGAAAAACCACAGTAACATCCACCTCCTCCAAACATAACCCCTCTACGTAGTATAAACAAGTGGATAACATCATGGAAGAATACAAACACATCTTCAACACACCTATCGAGGTTCCAGTACATTATGAGGTAAAGCAGTCCATTGATTTGATCCCTAATGTGCCTTTACCTAATGGGATAGTATACAGGTGTTCCCTAACGGATAATGAAGAAATCAAACTCCATATTCAAGATTTAATCCAAAAGGGGCACATTCGAACCAGCTCTTCACCTTGTGGGAGATCAATTGTGTTGGTATAGAAGAAATATGGGACATGGCGACTTTGTACTGACTACCGATCTATAAACAATATCACAGTAAGGAATTGGTATCCCATTCCTCGGATCGATGACCTCCTCTATCATCTAAAGGGGGGGAATTATTTCACTGAGATTGACCTAAAGTTCGGCTATTATCAAGTGCCAACTAAGCATACCAATGTCTAGAATAATTCCTTCAAATATCGAGAAGGCCTTTTTGAGTGGTTGGTCATGGCTTTCGGCTTGACTTATGCTCCAAAACCCTTCATAAAAACAATGGATGACATTCTAAAACCATTCACCAATTCATTTGTGGTCATGTATCTATATGATATCCTCATCTACAGTAGAACATGGGTAGAACATCAACAACATATCCACCAGTTCCTTAGCACCCCGCGACAACACAAGTTTTATGCCAATCTAGAGAAGTACTCATTTGGAATGGAAAGGATTCAATATCTAGGATACATTATGGACGAGCATAGATTTCATGTATACACAACCAATATCCAAGTCATTTTCAATTTGACGACCCCGACAACTCTCACAGAGCTCCACAACTTCCTAGGCCTTGCAAACCTCTACCATACATTTGTGTTGTGATTCTCTAATATTGCTTAGTCCATTCACTAGGTGACGAAAGGTTGATCTAATACCAAGTTCGTCTGGTTCAAGCCACAACAACAGGAATTTGAGGAGTTGAAGCAATGCTTATGTTCGACAATTGTCCATACCTTACAAGATCTACAACAACCCTTTGAGATTTAGGTTTGCAGTTCATGCAAACCCAAGGAAAGTTACAGAATGACCGCCACCAGAAGTGGTCCACTTCCTTGCAACATTTCTACGTGAACATTAAATATAAGAAGGGAAGCACCAATCAAGTCATTGATTTCCTCAGTCAACCTCTAGTAGAAGCATTAACCATGGTACTCAACTCTTGTGCCCACGATACCTCTAGTTGGCCTTAACTATATGAAAATGATCATGAGTTCACACCTATATATCAATCCTTATGTGTAGGTACACTAGTGGTAGACTTTCATCATCATGAAAGATTTTTATGCCACCTGGACCATCTTTGTGTTCCTTTTTTGTGAGCGTGCAGAGATGATTTGGGAATTTCATTACAATTAGGTGGCATGACACTTTGGTATTCAGAAGACCATGGAAGTCTTGTAGAAGTATTTTTATTGTCCCAAACTATGACAAGACGTTGATTGGTATATTAGATCCTATACTTCTTGCCCCATCACAAAACTAGTGGTTAAAAAGCATGGGTTGTACACCCCCCTTCCCACTCCAAATGGGCCATTGGAATCCATCTCCATGGATTACATGTCAATACTACCTTCAACTAATCATGTTAATGATTGTGGGTTTCTGGTCATGGAAATATTCTCTAAGATGTCCATTCTCATAGCTTGCAAGAAGAGCATCTATGTCGAATCCACTAATAAGCTATTCTTCAAGCATGTTTGGGTTCATTTTGGGTTTCCACTAACTATCATTTCAGATCGGGAAAACAAGTTCTTAATCACTTTCGAGTCTATTCTATGGTCATTAATGGATACCAAGCTCACCAAATTGACTTCCTTCCACCCCTGGACTGATGGACAAACAATAAATATTCAACCAAATGATTGTGCATATTCTGAGAATGTACAATTCTAAGCATCCTTGCACATGGGATGAATGCCTTCCTTTTTTTCAACGTAGCTATAATCAAGCTCCTCATAACTCTACCAATCACAACCCTTTTGAGGTGTGCTTGGGTTTTCAACCACTGGCCCCAATTGATGTATCTCTGCCCCTTCAATCCACACAGGAGAAATATTCCCATGATCAGGTTGAGGTTGATAAGGCCACCATATTTTTTGAATGAAATTAGCACATCCTCCAACGATTCTATTACATTTTAGAAAATACCAATACTAAATACAAGCAGTGACATGACCAGCATTAGGTTCCACACAAGTTTCAGGTTGGGGATAAGGTTTGGTTGCATTTGCAGAAAGAGAGGCTCACATGACCCCATTGCAAGCTTCGTCCATTTTGATATGGGTCATACACCATCATAAAGGAATTTGCTGACAATTCCTTTAAATTAATAATTCCTCAATTCCTTGTCCTACACCCAGTATTCAATGTGGAGCTCCTTCGACCATATTTTACACCACTGTTGGACTCGAAGATAGAAGAACAATTGACACCTATAGAGATTAATCTCGACTGCATGGAGTAAGAAACCATTGATCATATCATGGACAAAAAGGTTTATGTCACCCGCTAGTAGAACATCCAACCATATCAAGTTGTCAAAGGAGGGTAGGTCCTCCACCAACGCAAGTGGCTCATGAGGAGTCAAGTTCAACATAATTTTCCCCATTTAATGGGGGCACTCAACGCAATGGAGAATATTTCTTCCTAAGGGGGAGGACTGATCCAGATGGTTATTGATAGCCTCCCACCTATTACACTATCTCAAAACAGTTTCTCATGTTGACAATTTTCTTGTAAGTTTCTACAATTTTTCGGGTCCGAAACTTCTGGGGTCATTTTAAGGCCCTAAATGACGTCTTCGGGTGATTCAAGAGGCTAAACAGATTCTTTCAACCTTCATTTAGCCCCATTCAAAAGTTCTAAGCATCATATAGGCCTTTCCAATGGGCTATCAAGTGCCCCAAACAAAGATCGTATGTAAAAGTTATGACCCTGAGAAGTTGATTGTTCAACTAACCACCTTAGGGATGCAAAGTTTATGACGATTCATCTCCTAGGGTTAGGCTTAGGTTTTTTTTCCTCTCTAAGGCTTTATGATAAAAGTCCCTTTGTCCCCCTATTGTACTCATCTTGTCACGAGTGAGCGTAGCTGCTGCATCTCTTCTCAGAGATACAACTACCACCATTCTAGTTGCTTTTGTTTTACAGCTTGTTCTATTTCATTCATTTAATAGAATCCAATTTTATTGTATCATTGTGTTTGTTTCCATATATCTATGTATGTGAATATATATATTCTTTTCATTTCGTTCTCACATAAATATGGATCACTGATCACCCTAATTTTTCTAGTGAATAGCATTACTACATTTGTCTTGCTAAATCCTCATAATGAATCAACACCTTGATATGAGGGTGCCTTTATCCCCATATCATTATTACTACATCCTTGTATGGTCAACTGTTTTGGTGGAATCAGTGGCTTCCAAATCCAAAGATTAGATAATCAGCATTGGATTCCAGTGGTTTGCTATATAGTTACTCCCCTTTGTTATATTTACACCAAACAACACCCACGCAACAGTGCTTTGTTCCTACCACAAAGGATTAACCTAGGTGAATTATTCTATATGTAGAAGAGGCTATCATAGATATCGGAAATACTTTGCTCTGTAACCTCCTAGATGTCTCATAATCAACCTCTAACACAAGGAGTCTAGCTTTTCCATTAATTTCATATTTTTATTGCTTTTAAAACTATTCTAGATGAACCTTCACTCCATAATGAACTTGTCCTTTGTTTTAATTGTAGAAACCTCCTATGTGGAGGAATTTGTACCCTGTAATAGGAAAAATTGTATATTTTTACTCTCACATAGAAGAAATATCAACATTAAAATATTGATTCTCACATACCATTTCTATTGTTTCTTTAGAGAAATTTCTAATTTGCTCTTCATGGACAACTTGGTCTTCACAAACACTTGGAACAAAATTTTCTTCTTAAGGTCTTAAGGAAACAATCTGATTATAAAAAACGGGGTGCAAAAGTTCACTCACATGAAATTTATCAAATGCATATTAAAAAATGATACCTTGAAATAGATGTATATGACCTTTAGAAAAATAATTTCTTTCAACATCATTAGCAGAGTCCTCTTTATAAAACTTATCATGTATATCTTGAGATTCATCAAAAATTGTTCCAGTACTGAAAGATTCAATGTAAATCACTTGTACTGTTGATCCATCAATGAAAACTAACTCTTATTCTCATCTAAACTTTCACAAACATATTGTTCTACCCATTCATTATATATCTCTTTATAATCCTAAATGAAAGTGAAAATAAAATTGTTGACATCATAGATTGAATATATCCCTAAGCAATAGATAAAGGAGTTTGATTTTGAAATACTCCCTAATAACATAGGTAGGATAGAGACCCTGAAAAATGGATGAAGATAATAAAAAATATATTCCATAATGAGGTTCGTTAAGGATAAAGAGATAAACAGGGAAAAAAACAACCAAACACTATTTATCTAGGTCTATCAATCAATCGATGTTGACATCCATTTTAAACAATCAACTACCTTCCTGAAAATTTGAAGATGATCATATATAGTAGATAAAACAAAAGTAGAACCTCTATTATAGCAAAACAGGTTGAAAATAGAACTTAGATCTCTAGACGACAGAGTTCCAACAAAATTGGACTTGTTATTTTGATGGGGAATTCAACAAATATCCCTATGAAATCCTATATTAAGATATGGTCCATATTAAATTAAACTCAGGGCTGGCATTTTCCCGGTCAAATAGAGTTAAATCCATCTCTTTTTGACCCCCACATCTGAAAAACAAATGATTGAGTAAAACAGAAACATTTACACATTTATAATCCAGGGTGACCTTGGCAGGGTAAAACCACTAGATTTAGCTCTGCTTGATCCTCTTCTCAAAACTTACCCATGATAATGTCCCTGGTAATGTTGATGTTTCCCTGGAATCCTATTTGTTAAGGACCAAATATCTCTTCCAAGGTGCACTATTGTCTAGAAAAAAAAAACATAAGAAGGGATTGCAATGTACAAATGATTACAATGGAAATCTATAAAATTTATCTACTTCCCAACCTTCTTGTGACTCACCTATTTTATTTGACTCCTCTACAAGTCAATTGAAGGATTAGATCCCATAATTTCCTCCCCAAAGCAATTTGTCCCTTCTTACAATCAAACCCTCAATCCTCCTCTTCCTTGAATCCCCATCCCTTCTCTTTCTCATGAAGGAATTTTTGACCTTTCTTAGTCGACATGAAAGTTAAAGCAAAGAGGAAAAGTAAAAATGTATCGATTAATTTTTTTAAATAGGGAGAATAACTTTATTTCAAGTAGGCATTATATAATGTATAAAATTAAGTAAATTTCACATTTCTATTAAATTAAGTAAATTTCACATTTCTATTAAATTAAGTAACTCAGTTTTTAGTAATGTGTGATTGTGTGACTAAATATTTAGTTGTACTTTTATCCGGTGACTAAATTGGTCATTTAATCTAGTCATTTTCAGTTGGGTTGCTCTAATTTAGTCATTTTTAGCTTAAAAACACTCTCGTAACTACGTTTTTCAGTCATGGAGTCATTTATCACAATTTTTGTACTATTGCATGTTTATGTTCCTTGGAATTGCATATGTTAATGCCTTATTCAACATAGAACCCTAGCAGTATCGTTTCAATAATCTATCTTCTTGTTTCTACCAACGACATATCTCCTTCATTTTCAAACCAAAAACCTACCTCCATTGTTTATTATCTTCATTTACCTCCTACATTTACATTCTAGTATGCCTCTTCAAAATATTTATTCATTTTTTGTAATCTAACTCATTTCCCACCTGCATTTTTTTCCATACAACTCTAGTTTCTTGAGGTCTACCCATCCACCCAGTTGTTTTTTGCAACACTTGTCTAATTCACTTTGATTCATGCCCACCTAAAGATTATCTAGCTTTGGCTCCCTTTAAGGTATCCCACCCCAACAACTTTGTCATTCAACCAGTTCTTTTGCCCATTGACTCCACCCAACATATGCATCTTTAAGAAGAAGAAGAAAACCATTTTATTTTCCTACACACATCCACATCGACAATGAAAACCATTTTCTTTTCCAACACACGTCCCCATCGACAATGATTCCTTACAGATATTCTGTCCGACCCATATCTCCTTCTCATAATCACACATGGGGTCTTCACTTGTTGACCAATATCCTATCATGTTAGTTCATATTGTGGGTCTTAAAATTATCAAAAATTGAACCAATATATTGCAGGTATTGGGGGATGAGGGGTTTAAGGTGGGGGTGGGTAGGGTGGTTTATAAGGATTGAGGTATAANATTTCAACAAAAAGAGTTTGGGTCAATATCTCTAGAAATTAAAGGTATTCTTTAATATCCCATGGTCGTACGTGCTATGTGAGAGGTTCACTAAGTGAAGTCCCCATGTAACCACATTAGTTTCTTTGAAATCCATCCTCCCACTCATATCTCATTTTTTTTTTATCATGGTCCACATTGATTCGTTAGTGATCTCCTTTCTCACACAACTCTCCTTTTCCTTCTCCTTATCATGGGTACCTTCGAGATTCACTCTCCCTCTTATTTTTAATCTTTTACATTAATCTAGTTCCTTGAAGGTCTCCCAATCACCCAGATCGCTTGGCAAACAATTTTGGAATTCACATTTTCACATGGCAATGATTTCCAAGACAGCAAGAACATACAATTTTGGAATTCACATTTTCACATAGGCAATGATTTCCAAGACAGCAAGAACATATTCCTTTATCAGTCCATCTAGCCACCCGGACACCACTTTTATGTAGCAGCAATACATTTAGCATTATTCCACAAAAATTATCTCCATGAATTATGTTCCCCGTCCAACTCTTGATGCTAGCATTCTCATGAGTTCAATGTTTTAAGCCACATCATCCCGTTGACTCCTAACTTTCCACATCACAACAAAGCTACACTCCTAACTTCACAGATATCGATTGCATTCATTGTATAAAACATATTTTTCAGTGGTTTCGTTCTTAAACTAAGTGGAAACTAAGGACACTTTCACAGCAGGATCTAATAAGGCACATGTGGACACCTCTCTCAAAACATTGGTTTAGAATAAGGATGTGGTAGAATGAGAAAATAATAATAGAATAAATAAATTTACAACTTAGTTAGAGACGTCTGACCCTAAAAAACATATACGTTTGGTTCATCCAACGGACCAACAGCGAAATCAATCATTGACTTTGCTGTTGGTCCGTTGATGAACCGAACGTACATGTTTGTTAAGGACGGCCATTAGAGACAGGTTAATAATTATTGCAATTTTTAAAATAGACTTTGTCAAACATATATTTTGTAACTCATGTATAAATAGTTAGAAAGTAAAACATCTTTTCTAAGTTTCCTACCATTGATTTTTTTTTTTTTTCTTGTTCTAGTTTATGTGGCCTTGTTTATAGTTTTCTTGCGTCATTAAATACTTTATCTTGCAACCCAGCAGACTGTTACTCGTAAAATAAAAACAATTGAAACCTAATAAAATAATCCTTACAATTACAATTTCTAACATTTGAATGTGACGAGAAACATCGACGATGTAAATAGATGTCTCGAGGGAAAGAGCTCCACTATATTCTAAGGAGAATAAAGTGGGAGAAGGTATGATTGTATGTTACAATCAACTTAATGGTGCGGACATTTAAAGTTTTTACAGTTATTTAGTAAACCTTTGGCATTTCTTGAAAAACATAGCCTAAGTGAGATGAGTAATGTTAATGAAAAATGATAAAAGGAATACAAAAATCATTGTAGATTTGTAACCTTATTTAAGTGAAAAATGTTTTATAAAATGAAGAAGATATAATTGTCATTTTTAAATAATAGAAATTTGAATGTTAAAATTAATTTATAAAATTCATTGTCATTGTACAAGAGTTCGATTTTAAATTTTGATACATTTACAAATTCATATATTATGTTGTATTGTGTGAGAGTGGAGGTTTTAAAGGCCTAAATCCATTAGGTTTTTATTTAGAAAAATATATTATAGTGTGTATTTATAGATATTAATTAATATTTCTAATTTAATTATATATTCATAAATATTTTTTTAAATCATTTTGTTCAGCTCATTCTTAATATATTTTTTATTAAAAAAAACTTGTTTACTAGTTATTTCTTAATTTTACTAAATACCATTTTTTTTAACTAATATCTACATCCCCAATACCTTTAATATATTGACTTCCTTTTACATCATTTAAAACTCTTATTTAAGAATGAACAAGTTATATGTTACTTGTTCTCCATACATAGTTGTAATAACTAGATTAATGCATCATTTACAAGTTATCCATACATCTCTTATCCATAAACAAGATGAAACTCCTATACTTAAACACAACACTAAATGCTTCTAGATTTTAAAAAAAAAGTTTGAATCAAATTCCAATTAGATATACACCACCTCTCATCAAATCAGACTTTGCAACACATGGTCTAGTTACATAAAATTGGGTTACTTTCGTTTTCTTTTTCTTTTTTTTTTCTAATTGAGATTTCTATTTTATCACTGTTTTGTTATTATTTTTGTTAATCCATTTTTATTTTTCTTAATTCATGCTATAAAGTTAATATTTATACTAGTAAGTGTTTTTATTTCAGAATTTTGAGGTGGATAAGCATCTATGTTTTTTCAGATAGATTCTATGAGAGTAGTGACAAATTCAAAATAAACAATTATTAAAAGAGAATATAAATAAATAATGCATAGAAAAGGGTGATCACTAATCAGCGTGGCTCAGAGCAATGATTGCTGCTGCAGATTCATTGTTGGCTGTTGGATATCAAAGTGCTGAGATCCAATAGCCAGCAATGAGGGTACAGTAGCAATCATTGCTATGCTACAGGTTGATTAATTTTCGCCATAGATAACTCGTAGTTAATATATGGATAATTCATTTAACTAAAACAAAACAAGTAACTAATAACTTATGATTAACACTTGACTTATAACTTATCAATATTTATCAAATTAACTCACTATACTTATGAGCAAACAAACCTTCTACACATTTTATATTCTCTGTATTTATTCAAATGGCCTTGAACGAACATTCTGAGTTTCGTGGACCGCAAGACGTGACGCAAAGGATGTACCAAACATTCAAAACCTATCTCATTCATAGTTTCGAATCTCAGTCGCTGCCACATTTTCAGCGTCTCTTTCGCATTTCCCACTACTTGCTAATACGGATGGCCACCGATCCTTGTGATTGGAAATGATTATGTATTTAAGGAGATCTTCACCATACATATCTTATAACGCCCATAACCAATGCAACAGAAACTGCTGGGTTAAATATCAACGGACTTCTCTCCATGTCCTTGTAGAGTCAATCTAACAATTAAACAATTTCAACTTTTATTTCCCATTTAATCATGCATTCGTTATCCTAGGGCAAATTCCGAAAGATTGCAGGCTTAGTAAAGCTTCTAGTAAATTTTTTATGTTACAACTTCAATCTCGTCTAACCAACAACTCTGGTTGTTCAGTGTTGATTACCAACGACTCTGATAATATGTTGCTCTAAAGCATTACACAGGGGTTATTACTTGGAAGTTGGAAACCCTAGATTTGCATCACTAAAATGTCTTTACTTTAAACAAAATCCTGTGGATGTGGAGGACAGAAATGTTTTGATTTCCAGCGAAATCCTGTCGATGTGAAAGGAGTCAAATGTTCTGACGGAAGTGCGAGTACGACAGTGATTAGGCTGGGGGTGTATAATTTGACATATAAATGACAAGTCTGTCTCGCATCGCATGTAGTCCTGGAACATTGCTGTTTTGTAAAGTAAGTTCAGCAAAAAGCTATGACAGCATGGCATGTCTGACATTGCTTCTAGGACAAGTGTTGGCGCAAATTTTGGGTAGCCAAACAAAACAATGCGTTTCGACTGTGTTTCTGGTCCATGAATGTACGTTATCTTCAGAACGAAATGTACGTTACTTCTCAAATAAAACCAGAAACGGAATCTTTCCATATTGGCATGTGAATCGTATCTATACCTCCGTTCATATCTATCGGGCAAATTATGCGGATGTGAACTTAATATAAATTAGTAGAAACTAGTTGTAAGGAGTCATTTCAAAATTTTTATTACACGGTTTTTTTTCTGGGCTTGTATTTTTTTTTCAGTCAAAATCATTCCTTGGTATTCAATGAATCAAAGGAACCTTTTACATCTTCAAGATATACAATTTTGCTACCAGAGACAGTACAGCAAATCAGTGAATCAATCCTGTCCAAAAACATACATATGACACAAGAGATACAAGTAGATACCCACAGTAATAACAGAGTAGCTCCAAACACTTTGGGATCATTACAAAGCTCTGAGGTTGTATCTATACCTCCATTGATATCTATCAAATGGGCAAATTATGCGGATTTGAACTTCATATATCGAGAGTCTTTTAAAAATTTCAAATGTTTTATTACAAGGCTTTCTTTTTTTTGGAGTTTGGTGTTAGAATAGATTCTAAGACCCTCACAAACACAAAAACAAAATTATCCTAAATTGAGATTCAGAATTTTTTCAAAATGATGCCAAAAACAAAATTATCCTAAATTGACATTCAGAATTTTTTCAAAATGATGCCAAAAATCAATTTAACTTATTGTGACCTAAATATTCCAATTTTTAGACTACAGGCTAGTTACAAGTCTAATCTTATATAAACTTAAATAACATAAGCAATGAGTTACAAAATCATGTGTTAGTCTTTGTAAATATTCATGTTGAGTAAAGCTCCAAATTTATTTTATTATGTTTCTTTTTGATATGTATTGAATCATTGTATTATTGTTTTACATTAGATGTTTTTATCATTAAACACGTTAATGAAAATTATAAATAAAATTGTTAAAATTAGTAACAAGTATTAATGTTTGGAATGCTTACGAAGCATATATTTTACATATTAAAATTTATAATAAATTATTAATATGGAGTTTACTAGATGTTCTAGTGGATCGAATTTTGATCCAAGCAAAAGCTTTTGAGAACCCTCACCACATTACCTCTTATTGTTTTCATGACACTATAGTGTCAAAGGTAAAACTTATTGGATGATGGGTGGTTTCATTGCAATAAAGGATTTATAGGGTAGGAGATGAATCACTAGAGTACAACTCGTTCAATAGTTTTTTATTACCACTTTTTTATTATCAAGTTCATCTAAATTTAATTTAATAATTGTATGATGTTTGAAGTTCATCATTGAAATTAAGCTAATAGTTTTATTAAATAATTAATTTAAAAATTAATATATCAAGTAAAAGTAATAATTAAAGTTGAGGTTAAACTAAAATTATATCATCATTAGAGTTAAACTAATAATGATATCTATTAATCTAATAATTGTATCATCATAATTGAAATTTTACTAATAACTTTTTGGAATTTTTTTATTTAATTTCTTTAAAAAAAAACAAAAACAAAATTTTTTGATGGGGCAATTGCTTCACCTACAAATAAAGATACCACAAAAGATTTTGATAGGGCAACTGCTTCACCTACAAGTAAAGATGCCTCTCCCATTTGGGAGAAAACCTACACCAGTACTGAAATGTGACTTCTTTGTCCAATGATTTCCCTATTACATTTATGGAAAGACATTGTTGAACCTCCGGCTATGACTATGTACTAGAATAACAAATCCCACAATGCACGTTAATGTATCTCCTAACATGTCTCGAATCACCATTTCCACCATCAATGACATTTTTTCTTTTATGAAGGTGAAGGTTATGGCATGCCGTTTATTATTTAATATCGTGCTGATTTTGCCATTTTTCTTTTCTTTTGTATTCACTTTTAACTATAATGATTAATGATTATATTTTTATGATGAAAAATATTTTACACACAACATAATAATAAATACTGTAGAAGTAGCACTGTGGGTCGTTAAATCTCAAAAACAGCTTACAACACTGTGCTCACAACATTTATTACTTGTTCACAATTTTTTATATTCATTTTTGTGAAAATTTAAACATTATTCTTGTAATTTTTGGATTAATTCAAATGCTCACATAAACTTTTCATAGATTTGACGTGGAATGTGAAGTAAACTTTTGGAAGAAGAGTGTTTGTTTAAGATTATTTGGTATACATTGTGTAAAATGTCCTTATTTTTATTTGGATTATTTGAGATAGAGATCGGAACCAAGGCTTTTGATGTTGGAAAATGCTTCACCTGTACGTAATTCCTCCTCTCCCATTGGGTTCAACCAATTAGGCGAAAGATAGGTCTTCAGGCCATAACTACATGACGGTTATGTTTGAAAGCTTATGGCTATTATGGTTTTCTTTTTTATATTCCTGTTACTAGCTTTGGCTAGATGGTTAGCCTTCAATTGATTATGTGATTCTGTCATTGGCTGGGGTTTAGACTCTAGAGTGGTACTTTGTGTTTGTTCGTCTTTTCGTTTTGGGGCTTAGTATAGTTAGCACAACTTGCTTTCATTTTCCCTTTAAGTTTTAATGTAACCTGTTATTTCACACAAAAAAAAATAGTCAAAACTCGTTGCTGAAAGTAATCTGATTGGGTTTTTACATTATCCTCTTTTTACCTCCTAATGTGCCTTGGATTTGGTAGAAAGACATCATTGTAACATGAGTATCCATGTATATAAGAAAATTTTAACGACAAATGTTTTCACTTTAATGATATTTGAAATAATTTTTATTACTTCTTGGGTAATCCTCTAATTCTTATTTAAAATTATATTAGTAACCAATATGTTTGAATTATCTTTCTAGACCTTTGAAAAAGAAGTAAAAAATTCAACAAAGGGTAGTTTACATGAAATCATATGATTTTATCAATAGTCTGCTTTTACTCAACCTTAACCAAATATTATGAAGAAAGGAGTAAGCTTTCTATCCGACCATTTGTACCGATCCAAAGACCAACAATGCGTGATGTGAAAGCTCACGCAAGCCAGGTCGTCTAATTGGTACAAATAGTCAGATAGAAAGTTTACTCCATGAAGAAATGCCACGATTATTCATCATATGATGTCATCATTAGAGAAATAATAGTAACGGCATGACTCAAGCAATGGTAATTGACAAAGTATAACGTATATTATGAAGAAATGCCATGATTATTCATCATATGATGTGATCATAGAGAAATAATAGTAACGACATGACTCAAGCAACGGTAATTGACAAAGTATAACGTATACAAATATATGATTTCATTAATTTTAAGCGAACACCATCTAGATAATACTATTGAAGGATGCTCTATAAGGCGACATCATACCACTCCAGATTTTGTACTGTAACATTTTGAGCTTTTTATCTGGTGGACTCTTTTTGAGAAACTTTTTGTGTAGATTTATGAAACTATTTATATTGTTTTAAGTTATTCTTTATATTATTAATGATTACAGTTGTGTGATTTATTTCAAATATGTTAAATTAAATAAATGATAGGGTACATGAATACCAATGTACATTACAATTAAATGAATAAATAGATTCTATGGAAAAGATAGATAGATTAAATTGTTTATATTGACTAGTGGTTAACATATTGCTAATTGATTTGAAAATAGAGAAAGAAATGTATGATCTTATGTTTTGGATGAGACTAACCCACTAGTTAAAGGGGCTAAGAAATAGCCATATACTTGCTACAATGGTGGACTAGTGTAGGCTAATGAAGGAAACCATGTTTCCCAAACTGGTCATTTGATGATGCAAGTCTAAGAACTATAATAGCATCACATTGTGATTCCAGTAGGATGGGTGGAGGTGTTTCCCACATTGTATCCTATGAAATGTTGGATCATGGGAGGGTTGTGTTGAATCATTGTCCCCATGTTTTGTGATGATGGCTACCAGTTTAATGTTAGGGAAGTTGGGTTGATTTAGTTGATGATTCCACTTACATGTTATATTTCGGGTTAGGTGAACATAGTTGAAAATCCAAGATATTCCAAAAAAAGAACATATATAGAGTGGATGCTGGAAGTAGGTTAGAAGGACGAATGGTTATATTAGTAATGTTTTGATTCGAGACTGAAATACCAATTGAGTTTTAATTGGTTCCTTTTACTTGTAAGTAAGGAATGGGTGGGGCAAGTTTTTGTTTCTTTTTTAATTTTGTTTCTTTTTTTTTAATAATAATATAATTTCTTTTTCATTTTAATTTCTTTATAAAATTATATATTTTTTTCATTATATTTTTAAACTATTTTGTTTCTTTTTCGATTTTTTTCAAATTTTTCTTTGATAGCGTTTAAAAAAAAATAGTTTTCTTGATTTTTTTTCTAATTTTTTCATTTTTATTTTTATTTTTTGTTTCTATTTTTTCCCAAATTAAAAAAAATAAAAAATTGTATTTTTTTTTCATTTTGAATTATTTACATTTCTTTTTCATTTTTTTTTATTTATAATTTTATAAATTTTTCCATACTTTTTATAATGTTGTAAAAAAAAATTGAAATTCTTTGTAATGTTTTTTCTATAAATTTTGAATTTTTTAATTTCTTGTTTAATTTTTCTTTTTTCTTTTTTTTTTTAAAGTGATTCTTATGAAATTTTAGCCTCAAATAAAATGTAGGATGATTCTAAGAGCTCCAGTTTTCAATATGGAGGTTTATTTATGGTTTTGATTGCAACGAGACCAGTTGTGGTTATAAAGGTTATAATTTTAACTACTAAATGTGACCTCCAAAAACACAAAAACTTGTGTCGGTTCTTGTTTTATATATATTATGTTTTTTTTGTATATAATAGTGTTTGTTTTGCAATGTTTTGAATTTTTGACAAGTTTCAAGGCGTTGCAGCTAATTCTCACTTTTTGGTCTTAGAAAGTGAAAATGCCTCTTGAAATTTGCACCCTTCCTTCAAATAATGAATAAATTTGTGTCTGCATTCACACCCGTTGTACATATAAAGCATCAATACCCCTATTTCTGTTGGATTTACGGTTATACAAAGAAGGGGGGTTGAATTATTATAGAATTTTTTTTATTTACTCATTCATAAGAAAAATCATAACAATCAACACAAGTAGATTCAAAGCATAGAACACAAGATCAAACATGGAAACCCAATTGGGAGAAAACCACAATGATTTTTATCTTTATGAATCTTGAGTAGGAACCCACCTGCTATTACAATAATTGCATGAACCAACTTCTTGTTATAATGTTTTCAAGAACTATGTTGTTGTAGACAACAATCTCCTCAGTTGAGTGTCAACTCATTGTTACAATGTTTGCAAGCACCAACTTGTTAGAGACACCAATCTCCTTAGCTGAGAATCAACTCAGTAAATATTATCAAGGAACCCACCTACTTTTTTTGTATATAATATTCTTCAGATATGGTAACCTTGTTGATTCCTTGTAACACAACCTATGCACTTTTTGTATCTGTCATTGGATTCAATAATTTGTTGTTACTTACATCAATTATTTCTTTTGCAACAAGTTGCTTGTTATGTGTTTCACTTCAAAAACACATCTAGCTCATGTGCACCAATTTTTCTTTTGAACTACAAAACAAATATATATTTAGTACACCAATACACCTTGTTGGATTGATGCACTTTTCTCCATTGGACTCTACTCTATGAAATATTATTATCACACTCTGCTTTGTGTCACTCTATTATGCATGATACTACTACCACGCTCTACTCTATTATACTTTTCTAAGCAAAAGATAATATTCATTACTATCACACTCTTCTTTAACGCACTTTTCTTTGCATAATACTATTGTCACATTACCCTATGTCACACTCTACTCTTCACAAGACAATCTTTACTAACATCACACTCTACTTTTCAAGACATTCTTCATCAATGTCACACTCTGTTCTATCTTACTCTTCTTTATGCAAGAAAAAATTCACTATTGTCACACTCTACTCTAATCTACGCTAAACAATCTTCATCAGTTTTTTACTTCAAGTTCTATCGCACTCTTCTCTGTATAAGTCAATCTTCATTACTTTCACACTCTACTCTACTATGCACATTACAATATTCACTATTGTCACACTCTTTTTTGTCACACTATGCTCTTTGCAAGAAAATATTCACTACTATGTAGTATTCAAATTTTGTGTTGCTTCATCTTCTTTAAGAAAACATCTGCTTTTTGCACTTCTATAAGAAAACATCTCTTCCTGTTTACAAGGTGTTCCTTCTTATTTTGGCAATCTTAAAATGCATAAGGAAAACCTTCAAGATAATTTCATTTAGAGTACCTTCAAATCCTATAAGACATTCTAGGGATCCATTTTCAAGACCTAAACTACCTTTTCTCTTCTAGTAGTATGCACCTTTTTCATAGATCCATTGGATGGATGATTGAATGAATGCACATGAAGGAGTGCCTCCTTCTATTCATAAAAGACTTAAATCACTTTCTGGGTTGAGATAACATTGTTCAATATCATAGTAGGTATGACCTAACATTTTGGATGGGTTTTCTTTACAAATTATTTCATATCGTGTCATTCCTATCGTGCTACAAGGGAGTTCCATATACCATTTGAAATTACTCAAAATAGTATTTCAAACCATGTAATATATAATCCAATTTGAACTAGGTATCTATAGTAAAAATTTATTCAAATATAGGGTATCCAAACTATGCATTGAAAAAAATATCCCCAACAATATTCATCTTGTAATATCTATATGTCTGTAGTCTCCCCTTTTCTTTGAAATTAATGAAAACAATGTTCCCTTTCCCTTGACCTCAATGAAAATAATATTTCTAATAATCCCCCCTTTCTCATTGATGTAAACCTTTAGAAAAGTCTGCAATAAACCTATAGATACTCCCCTTGCCTATAATCATTTCTCTATACAATTTTGTTTCTATGCAATTTTGTCTCTACACGGTTTTATTTATATGCAATTCTATATATATGAAGAGCTTAATTATTTGGAAATTCTCTTCCTATGCAATTTATCCCCCTTTGACATCAGTGGAAAAGAAAATATCCTTTTGAGCTTATTCTTATCCTTGTGCTCGCACCTTTTTTCCTCTGTACAATTCTACCTCTACTTTTATCACTACATATTTGGAAAAAAGTTTCTCCCCCTGAGCTTTGTGTATCTATTTAAAGAGAGAAACTCTCCCCAATCTTTGTCAAATATACTCAAATGTATCTTTGGGAAGGGGTTTGGTAAATATATACACAATATGTTCCTTACTAGCAATGTATTCCAACTTGAAAATCTATTTTGAAATTTGTTCACTTAGAAAATGATACTGATTGGAATGTGCTTTGGTTTTGAGTGCATAATAGGGTTCTTGGAGATTTCTATGGCACTAATGTTATCACAGATTAATGATATTGGATGTTTGAATTCTACCTCAATTTCTTGCTATGTTTTTTTTATCTTCATGTATTGATATTTAAATGTACATAAATTATCTAATTTGTGACCTCCGTGCCATGTTGTTTTTAGGATTTCTCCTTTTCTTCCATTTTTATCTATGAAAATAGCCAACATTTTGAACTATATCCTATGAACAATTCAAAGAAAATAATTTAACTACTCAATTTCAAGCGAAATTTGTCCATTAATGTTGTTGATCAATAGTTCAAGTAAATGTTTATAATGACATTTTGTGGGAATTGGAGTGTTAGAAATGATAGATGTATGTATAGAAGAACTTATAAGTTCCCCTAGTCATCCATTACATTGAAAAGAACATTTGTTGCATGTATTTTACATATTTGTTGGCCTCTATCAATAGCAACCCTTTCATTTTGTAAGAAACGAATGGATCCAACCTTCTTTTCTATTGTCAACAATTTTTTGCTTAATGAAGTCTACTAGATATTCTGTAAATTTTAGGTTATGGACTTTGTTTTAAGGATTTTAATTTGCAATTTCTTGATTTTGGTGGATCATTTTGAATTTTTGATGTTCCAAACACATGTTTCAGGATAAACAATTATGAGATATCCTAAGCACATCCTATATTATGATGTGATTATAATCATTTGGATTCCGTGTTAGTAAGCATGGAATCAAAATCTGAGAATTGTTTTCGATTGAAAAATGAAACTTCAAATTCTACATCTACTCCCATGATCGTTCTGCAACTCAGTTTCAATTACTTATCTCATTGGGTCATGACCGCAAAAAAGAGTTTCAATATTTTTTCTTATGCAGAATAAAGGTCTCTACATAACATGATTGTCATCTTCTCCATTCGTATTATTTTTCTTTTTTAACTTAAATTTCCACGAGGATAAATTGTTGATCTTATATTAGCTTGACATAATATTTTATTTTGATTACATAATGAGTTAATTTGGTATTATAGTTTATATTCAACAAACGATAAGGTAAATTTATTTAATCACGGTATGGGTAGATGGGGTAATCTTATAATTGTAACATTTTCAATTTTATCCATACCACACTATTTACGATTTATTCCTCATGATATCGTTTCAAGATTATGGAAAAACAATTCTTAACATTATGGTATTAATGAAGTTTCTAGTAAACATCAATCCTTGCCATGTATGGGAAATCAATGTTTTCTTTAATTAATGTCACTCTTTATGCCTTTATGCAACTCATCATACTTGCAAGTGCTATCGGTTGGAAATCATGCATACTGGATCTTTGTCAAAACATTAGGACATCATTCAACTCCACTCCCTACTAACATGTCTTAGTCGAGCTCCATAACAAGCTAACCCACTACTTAGCTTGACTTCCCAGGTCTTCAATTAATTAGACTCGTCCTCTAACATGTTATTTATATTTGAAACCATGATGGGTAACATACAATACATGCACTGCCATGTTTCCTAGTTGGTGCAACTTCCATCACTTCACTTCTGGTACAACCAATGAGTTACATTCATTGTCAACCTAAGTGGATGGTGGAGGGTTCTTGAAAATGACATGTCCTCTAATGACATTTCTCCACTGATGCAATCTGAACTTGAACCCCTTGTGTCTCCATATTTGTTCACTACAACAAAACCTTGTGATTAGCGTCCCTTTTAGCTCCCTTTTTGATGTCCACTATCACTTTGAGTGTATTTTTTATCATTTTTCGGACAAAAGTGGATGCTTTTCCATGGGATGGCGTTTTTAATGGCGTTATTTGTGTCCCTTTTTAAAATTTGGTGCTATTTTGGATGCCAACTAGCATACCAATTAGAGTTCCAATTAAAGTCCCAATTAGCATGCCAATTAGCGTCCTAATTAGCATCCCAACTAGAGTCCCTTTTTAAAAGTTGACACTATTTGGGACACTAATTAGAATCCCAATTAATGTCCCAATTAGTGTCCCAATTAGTGTCCCAATTAGCATCACAATTATCATCCCAATTAGCATCTAAATCAACGTCCCAATTAGCGTCTAAAAAAACATCCTATATAATGCTAAGAATAGCCTCCAAAAAAACGTCTTTAATAGTAGAGCACCATATATTAATCCAAGGTTAGTGATAGGAATTGTGCCATGAATTTTGGAAGGAAAAACATCCAACATAGCGCCAAGTATAGAACCAGGAATCCACCTTGAAAACATTCAACATAGTGCCAAGTATAGATCCAAGTATAGTGCTTGGAATAATGCCAAAAATTTCGAAAGGAACCATGCTCAGAATTGCTCTGGGTCTAGAGCTAGGAATTATGTTCGAAAAATGTTTGACATAACGTCAGATATATCTATGTCAATTTCAATGATAATGATTCATGTGATAGTACTTTTGGATCTTGATTTATCATAGTGGCACCTAAATGATCTCAATCATGGCACTTTTAGATATTGATTAATCATAATGAGGGGTAAATTACTTTAATGTCACCTAAATTGCTGTAATGGCATTTGAGTGTCCCCAACAACATTTGATAGACCCTAATGGCATCTGACTGGCCCTAACAACATGATGATGATGCATTATGGTAATTATGATGGAGTGTATGGATATGATTTGATAAGTATAAGACTATATCGTCCATTCTTGTGAGGTAGTAGGGCTACTTGCTCATTATTATCGCAATTATATTGATGATGACTACGATGACGACAATGATGTTGATTTATTGTATGACAATGATGATGATGTCGATTTCAATGATGATTATGCATGTGGTATCACTTTTTAATACTAATTGTATATAATGGCACCTAGATGTCTATAATGACATATAAACAATCCTATTATCATCGAATTGAACGTAACAACATATAAATGACCTTAATGATTACATGACATTAATCCTAACACTACCACATATGGCCCAAAATTCCCACGACAATTGGCCACAAATAAGTTAAAAACATTTTTTTCGTGGAAAAACAGTTTAAAATTTTGGAAAAAAAAGAATATGTCCTTGACGATCATCGCTTTAGCGACGCAAAGTCGATAATGTTGCTATAGCGAAGGAATTTCGTCACTATTGCAATGTATATTACATTCGTATATTACAAAATACAAAATCACTTTCCCAAAATAATGCCCAATCACTTGAGCCACTGATTCAAATACATACACTAATAAGCACACATACGCACACATAACATAGAGACTAAAGTAAGAAAATTGAAAAAACATCACAAATCCATAATACTAACCCCTCAGATTGGTTAGTAGAGGAGGAACATCCTTATATTCTTTGATATAACATGTTTATATAGTATCTCATTCAGGAGCATGGTGAGCTTACCTTTTAGTCAATTACAACTTAGTTAATCAAGTTGTGATGACCTTTTATGCATTGATGACAATTTTGAATACCCAAGTTCCTAGCTTGGATATTGATACCCATATTCTCTATCTCCTTGAGTTGACTAACTCTTACATGCTTTCCTCATTACGATTTTATTTTTCTTCTAAGCAAACCCCCTATCCCACAAAGACTGGTGAACTTATTTTCCATTGCAATAGCTATTACATAGATTTTAGAACAAGATTGAGACTGTTTTGGATTTTCAACAATTGATATCTTCTTTGTATTCATCATAAACATTCCAACTTCATGATTTCACTTATAAAAAAAACTTCTTCATATCTAATAAAACCATTTATGTTATGTATTGAAGCCCATCTTTTCAGACTCGTGCACTTTAGAATATGTAGAGTTTTCCTTCCATTGTTTCGACATTCCTTTTCCTCACTAGTACAAGTGATCAATTTTGCCACGGAAAAATGTGGCATTATCCACGGAAAAGCGTGGATATTGCCACAGAAAAGAGTTTTTTTTCCCGTGGCAGTCATTTCGTCGCAATAGCGACGACCCGTTAGTTGCGTGGCAATAGCGACGGGAATACGTCGCAATTGCGACGGCCCTTCCTAGAATGAAAAAAGCCCAACCCGTCGCTATATCAACGGAAAGACGTCGCAAGGTTCCACGGAAAGTCGTCTATATAGCGACGGCAAGACTAGGCAAGGTTCCATGGCAGGCCGTCGATATAGCGACGGCTAGACGTCGCAAGGTTCCACGGACGGCCATCGATATAGTGACGGTAAGACGTCGCAAGGTTCCACGGCTAGCCGTCGATATAGCGACAGTAGCTGTAGTTTTAAAAAAAAAAAATATGGTATAATAAGCAGTTTCACTTTCACTGTTTGTACTTTTCAGTATGACCAGTTGCAATTTTTTAGCATAGATCAAATTGAAGTTTTGAT
>LPNX010567696.1:799-80991 GCA_001517045.1 Pseudotsuga menziesii
ACACACACATCCCTATGTCTCCCCTCTGACACACACATACACATCCATATGTCTCCCCTTACCATTAGCACCCCCTAACCTA
This sequence comes from Pseudotsuga menziesii, assembly GCA_001517045.1. Classification (NCBI taxonomy): domain Eukaryota; kingdom Viridiplantae; phylum Streptophyta; class Pinopsida; order Pinales; family Pinaceae; genus Pseudotsuga; species Pseudotsuga menziesii. Next base: position 882 of record LPNX010567696.1, read on the forward strand.
TCTCTCTGAGACACACACACACACACATCCCTATGTCTCCCCTTACCACTAGCACCCCCTAACCTATCTCTCTGGCACAAACACACAAATCCCTATGTCAGACCTTACCACTAGCACCCTCTAACCTATCTCTCTGACACACACACACACATCCCTATGTTTCACATTACCACAAATACCCCTAACCTATCTCTCTCTTTCACACATACACATCCCCATGTATCCCCTTATTACTAACACGCCTTAACCTATCTGTTTCTCACACACACATGCCTTGAGTTGTAAAACAATATAGCACCTGCTTCGTAGGTGTTTCTAACGGGGCTTGCTCTGTCGGACCGGTATTTCGGGTGTTTGTTGGGTTGACAGGCTACGCAGATTCTGGGTCGCGCGAGGTAGGAAAAGTGGCCAACAATGTGGTACGCTGTGGAGTAGGTTACTTTTTTCCTTCGCTAGCCACAATAGGGCCGACCTTAACCCCTGAGCCAAATGCGGCAAAGATTTACAACGAATTAATCAATCCAGGATGATTGCTCCCCTCTAACCCAAGAGTCTTTCGAAATGAGTTCCATCGTAATTAATTGCGACTAGTGGGAATCCATTACTATGCAGAGAATTTGGGATTCTCAGAAGAGTCAGAGGATGGTACGTATAGTTACGAAATACCTCCTTTAAAGTGCTCACCAAAACTAAGGTTGGCGCTAGCTAGCAAAGCGAATGATGCTAGAGTCCTATTTTTATCTTACTAAGGTTTAAATCCTTGTGGGAGCAACGCCCAAATTTCGAAGATGATGAATCATATATTTCCGTACCTGATAGCATAATATAACTTGATACCTGTAACGAATTTAGCTTTTACAATTTCAAATGATTTGCTTAAACCAAGTACAAATCGAGAAAATCTTTGAGTGTTTAATGAAGCGTAGACAAGGTTTCAATCTTGGTACCTGTATGCACGTGGAAAGAATTAATACTTCTGAGTAAGTTTTATGGAATTAAATTTGTAATTTATTATCTATGGGAGCTAGAGAGCTGTTAGGACCGTATCATGAAAATAATAACTTTTTGGGAAACGTTATAAAAGTGTAAAGGTATTGGAAAATATCTTATTATAATATAAACATTATATATCTTACTATAAGAAGTGTATAGTGTATAATATAAACCTTATATAACGTATGTGGAAAAGTTATACAAGTACGCATATATGTTAGTAAAAAATGATGCTATGAATATATTTATGTATATAGTGGAAAATGATGCTATGAATATTTTTATTGCGCCGAGAGGCGCTCTACAGCCCAGTATGGGGGAGATCTTGTCACGTGATGTAACGTGATGTAACGTTACTAACATGTCGGCAAAAAATAATAGTGAAAGTGAATATTATGGGGGAGATCTTGTCACGTATGTAACGTTATTAACATGTCGGCAAAAAATAATAGTGAAAGTGAATATTATGGGGAAGATCTTGTCACTTGATGTAACGTGTCTAACATGTCGGCAAAAAATAATATAACATTTGTAATATTGAAGTAACTAATGTAAAAAGTAGTAAATATTTTGTCGGCCTAATAATGTAAGATAGTAACGTTTTATTTGAAATACACTGGCTACATTAATGCTATCTATATTATTGCTGTCTGCAAATTTATCATTAGCAGTGTTACTATTTTGTTGCTGTTTTGTTGCTGTTGTTGGTTTTAAAAACCGGAGAAGACAATGGAGCGGAGGGGTCCAAGCGAGACATCGCATGGGAATATTTTTAGTGAAGTCGTCCCTGCATCCCTGGCCTCTATCACCCCGATCCTTCATGTGGACAACGAGATTGAAACTCAGAACCTGCGCAAAGCGGAGTAAAGCCACCATGCCGCTCAAAAACATCCGTTGGAAACTGACCGCTTTCCATGTCGTCGTTTGCCCAGAAGGCTGGGCCATATAATAAGCAGGTCGGCAAATTACAAAACGTCAAGAGGTTTCCAGGAAAGAGATAATCAGCCGAGGTCCTCCCGAGCGGGCTTTATGTAAACGATACCTGTGCCTTCATTTCAATCCCTGCATGTGATTGTGAGGAAGCGCAGACTAACCGTACGCGGTCCCCTGGTTCGATCACATGGGAACTGGAAGCCATCATCGTCGTCGCATTTTTTTTTGTTTATCTTAAATTCCCGCCACCGTGGACCACGTCGATGCGGAGACTGGTGGACTGCGAGATTGCTGCAATTCCCGTATTCTGGCTTAACGCGTTTGAATTTTATGCCATAAATAGAATCAAAATCTTATGGTTTTGTTAATGATTATTGGAAAAATAAAAATCATTGATCATTTAGCCTAATTGCAAAGAAATATGAACGACCATACTATCATGATAGCGACGTTTATATTATTTATCATATTATAATGTTTTAATAATTTTTGTTTGACGTTATGGTGCAGTGGTAGCTTTAGTTCTAACCAAGACTTAGAACCAAACTGTCCTTGTCGTCAATTCTAAGCTTAAATATGTCAATTCTTTATAGGGTTTACTATTTCACTTTTAATAAACATCACCTCTTATAAATAGTAGACAAATAAATAAAATTTCAAAACATTTAATTGAAACAAGTGGCCGAATTATATGTTGGTTTGGTGTTCAAATGAATATATAGTTGTGGGGCTTGGCATCAAAGAGCTGTTGCCGGCATATCTTATTCGAATCTGCAAAAACAAGACTTGATCACAGGCGTCAGTTTGCCTCGGCGGGATCGGGATTAGACAATCTCATCGTTACCACTTTAGTAATACCCTGCATAATCTAATGAAATGCAAATAGTATTTGAAAGTCCATGTTTTTACATAAAATTAGTAGAAGATTTCTCATATTCGAAATTCCCATATAAATTTTGTCTTGATTTTCGAAATAATAATCCGATGCTAAAAAGTTATTCGTTTTGATTTATCATATGACCAGGAATTGAACTAAACTTTATGAAAGTCGACTTTTTGATTTATAATATGACGAGGAATCGAAGTAAACTTTATGAAAGTCGGAATTCATGTATATTTGCATTTCATGATTAAGACAAAGAGAGATTGAAATTAATATATGTATTTTATCATTTCATGAAAATTGAAATTAATATATGCCACAAAGCATAGTTCCATAACTCTTCAATTTTAATGATCCAGAAATGAGCAGCCACACGATTATAATCCTACGCAATGGATAATATTTTTTTTTGGAATGTTTTTTCACAAAATAGGGTTTAAGTTATTATATGTGTAAACTAAATATGGTGGAGATGTTGTAATGTTTTTACTTAACAAAATAAAAAAAATAAAAAATTGAATTATTCGCAAAAAAAATGTTGGTCGTGCACATGGTTTTAAACCATGTGCAAGGCTTCCTAAAGAACCCATGGTTTTATTGTACATGGTTTAGGAGGGCCTTGCAAATGGTTTTAAAACCATGTGGAAGGCCTCCTAAACAACCAATGGTTTTATTGTACATGGTTTAGGAGATCATTGCAAATGGTTTTAAGACCATGGGCAAGGCCTCCTAAACAACCCATGGTTTTAGGAGGGCCTTGCACATGGTTTTAAAACCATGTATGGAGGAGATGTTGTAATGTTCTTTCCTAACAAAATAAAAAATAAAATAAAATAGTATATCTTTTCATAAATAGTATTAAATATTAATAATAAAAATATTATATGTCGACCTTAAATAAAAAGATGTGTCTTTTGATCTGAATCACACCAAAGCTGATAGTTAAATGAAATACTTAAGAAAAGGTTTTCACCTCCAAAGCTTTGATCCCTCTGGGCGCTTGATAGAGCCTAGGATTTGGATCTATGCTGGTATACAATGCAGATGGAAAAGAAAAACGAATGATTGATTGTGAAGGCAACGAGTGCCTGTAAATTTGATGCTCGAGTTAGAATATAGGCATAGTTTGAAGTGAATATAGGCATAGTTTGAAGTGAAAAGCAGCGAATGCGCATATAGTCGAGACTGGAAAGGTGCCAGAAGAGTGAAAATAATGGAAAAATTTGCGAGAGGATGACTCAAGTCCAAGTCAAGAGTTACAGAAAGGAGAAAAAAACCCTAACTTAAAAAAAAATATTGTAACAACTCTGAAAGGAGAGGAAACCCTAGCTTAAAAAAAATATTGTAACAACTCTTTATATACAATGCAGATGGAAAAGAAAAACGAATGATTGAGTGTGAAGGAAACGAGTGCCTGTAAATTTGATACTCGAGTTAGAATATAGGCATAGTTTGAAGTGAATATATGCATAGTTTGAAGTGAAAAGCAGCGAATGCGCATATAGTCGAGACTGGAAAGGTGCTAGAAGAGTGAAAATAATGGAAAAATTGGCGAGAGGACGACTCAAGTCCGAATAATGGATCAACTGAAATATGGACTTGAGTCGTCCTCTCGCCAATTTTTCCATTATTTTCACTCTTCTGGCACTTTTCGAGTCTCGACTATATGCGCATTCGCTGCTTTTCACTTCAAACTATGCCTATATTCACTTCAAACTATGCCTATATTCTAACTCGAGCATCAAATTTACAGGCACTCGTTGCCTTCACAATCAATCATTCGTTTTTCTTTTCCATCTGCATTGTATATAAAGAGTTGTTACAATATTTTTTTTAAAGCTAGGGTTTCCTCTCCTTTCAGAGTTGTTACAATATTTTTTTTTAAGTTAGGGTTTTTTCTCCTTTCCGTAATTCTTGATAGTAAGTTAGGTTTCCTCTAGGTAAATCTTCACCTTTCATAGTTTGGTAATTCTTTACCATTGTTTAAGTACCAGCCTAGATCCAAATCCTAGGCTCTATCAAGCGTCGAGAGGGATCAAATCTACCGAGGTGCAAACCTTTTCTCGGGTATTGCACTAAAGGAGGTTTGCACCTGGGGAGATTTGATCCCTCTCGGAGCTTGATAGAACCTAGGATTTGGATCTAGGCTGGTGTATATAGTGGGAAAACCTTACTATTGGAAATCCGTTGTTATATTGTTATATATATATATAGTGAGAACATTACTAGGAATGTATACACATTTGAGGTATAGGATAAACATTGCTATGAGTTTAAAGCTATATTTATGGAATCATTACCATAATTAAGTGTTTTTATATTGGAAACATTTATATGAAATAATCATGTATTGAAAAAATTTACCTTGAGCATTAAAAGTACATTATAGGATTTTAGTAATAGGATTCTAACCAAGTGTAAATAAGAACTTGTGATGTACAACTTAATATCTTTATTAAAAGGGGTTATACCTCAAGACCTGGTAATACTTCAGGTTAAATTCAAGTGTTACGGTAAAGATAAAAACATTTCCTGTGAACCTGTAAAAAAAATTGAGAGCATTACCCGAAGCTAATTAAGTAGTAACCAACATTATAATATATCCTCTACTGTAATAATACTACTCTTGAACACTTTTTTATTTTATGAACGAAACTGAAAAATAAACTGATGGTAATTTGTAAGGCATTTTCACCATAGTTATATCTGAAATAATACAAAACATAATTTTTTTTTTTTTGGGGGGGGGGGTGTTTTACATATGGTATTTGAGCACAGGTTTAGCCTTGTCTCCTTTTGGGAACATTTAGTTTCCACCAAACGTTTTTTTAATTTTATTCTAACAAATAAATATTTGAATGTTTTGTATACATGCAAAAATTATTCTATTCTAGGATACATATTGACTTCACATAATGAAAATGAGGATCAACCTGAAGACGATGTGTCGGTACCACATACAACACAACCATAAGTAGAACATTTGGAAACAAGAAGTACTGGAAACAATGAGGAATCTAATCGTAGAAATACAGAGTTAAAAAGATGAAAATGAACAACTGAAGAAGTCTCAGGAAAAACAACAAGAAATCAATGATATTTTGTTGCAGAATTTACATGAAAGGAATAATGGCAAAGAGCAATGAACCGAGACTGGGAGGGACCCGGAAATAGAAGTAAGTGCAGAAAGAAAAGGTAGCTGATCCATTGAGACTCAGAAATATGAAAATCAAGTCAAAACTGGTAGAAAAAGAAAAGTGGATCACTTGGAAGGTGAATTCAAAAACATTAAACCCACCAGTTTTGATGAGGAATCGAAGGTCGGGGAGGAAGAAAAAGCATGGTTGCTGGACATTAAGAAATATTTTCGGATTTACAACTATTCCAGCAACATGAAAGTGCGAATTTCGGTCTACAATATGAAAGGAAAACCTAGCATTTGGTGGCAGGACCTCAAAATTTCACACAAGCTAAAGGAGAAAAATATGAAATGGGCAGAGTTCAAGAAGTTGTTTAAGAAACAATATTTGTCCGAAAGTTATTATGAGAGGAAAAAAAAGAGTTTTATGAGTTAAAACTTGGTCAAATGACCATGGAAGACCTCATAAATAAGTTTCTATATTTTCTACGGTTCATACCCTATATCAAAGAAGAAAAGGTAAAGGTACAAAGGTTCCTAAGTTGCTTGCCACAGGCTTATAAGGAACAGATTGAATTTGACAATCCAAAAACTTTGGATGAGGTACTAAGAAAAGAAAAGTTATGTTTTGAGTGGTATAAACAGTGGAATGAACTCTCCAAAACATGGAAGGACAAGAAGCAATACAAATTTAACCAAGGAAAGAAGGGATTCAAACCACCACCCTTCAGAAATATGCTAACGAATTTCCAAGGAAACTCCTACAACAAAAATGAACACCTACCATAGAAAAATGTTAAACCCGTTAATATGGGAATAAAAGGGGCGGTTGGGACACTTAAGGAACCTCTAAAATGCTAGGAGTCTGGAGAACCCCACCTATGGAGAAATTTCCCATGTTTCAATGGGGCAAGAAGAGTGTTGCATAACATATAAGAAGCATCTACTATTGGGGAAATTGACAAAAAATACCATAGAATTAATGCAGCTATGGAAGATCGACAGAAAAATCATCAATCTCCAATAGTAGAAATCGAAGGTACTATTTCTAATCACACCTTTTCTATATTAATTAATCCAGGAACCACACTAAGATACATCACTCCAAAGACGATGGAGCTCTGCCAACTCACCAAGGTAAAACATTCAAAACCCTGGTTGGTTCAATTAGCCACTAGAGCTAAAAGAAAGGTAACTGATTTTATTGCATATTGTGAAGTTCAATTACAGGGTCATAAAACCATAATTGACTTGAATGTTTTACCTTTAGGATCTTATGATATGATAATTGGCATGGAATGGTTAGAAAGAAATAAAGTAGTGCTAAATTGTTTTTCAAATATTTTTACATATATTGCTAAGGATTAGATCCTTCGAATAGTAAAAGGCATACTCAAACTGGTTTCTCTAAGACAAATTTATGCTATGCAGATAAAGAAATGTATGAGAAAATGCTGCAAACTTTATGCAGTTAGGGTCACTGACCTACTCCTTAATGCGAATCCAACATCTATAAGTGACCATCCTATCATAGGTGATTTTCTAGATGCGTTTCCAGAAGAAATACCAGGATTAACCGCTCAACGATAAATAGATTTCTCCATTGAGCTCATACCCGAATCTGCACCATGTTATAGAAGATTTTACCACACCAAGTGAATCACACTTGTATGGCCTTCCCCTATCCCTCTGCAGACTCCTTAGACCCCTTGGACCATTTTTTGTCCTTTGATGTTTCCTAGACCATCCCTAAAAACATGTGAAAGTTGCTATACGCAACTTTTCAACCCTTTATTGCGTATATACGCAGGTTTAACCTCTAAAACTACATACATCGGGATGTGTACAAAAATCCAAATATTTTTGGAGTTTTCCTTGACATGGATCCAACTCACTTGTCTCCTGGCCTTCCATATGCCTTGAGATCGCTCGGATTCGACCTTTCATTACCCCATTGAAAAGCTATATAGGGAACCCTTTGGATACATTGAAGGCATAAGAGAATTAAGAGCAAAGAAACTATAGCCCATTATTGCCAGAACTTGTGCTTGAGTCTGCATCCCTTTGTCCCTTGGAGCACTTTAGTGTTCTTCCCAAGCTTTCCTTTTGCTTGTGATCTTGCTATCGAGAGATGGAGGATTGAGGTGGTGGAGGCCCAAGTGGGGGATTCAGTTTCTCCGATTCGCAGACACGTCGACAGAGGTTGTATTCATTGTAATCTTTGATTTTATATTAATAGAAATATCTTTTCCTGTCCAATAATGTATGTTTGAATGAATATTTTATCCATGGATGATTTCAAATGTTTATACGTTGTTGATTATATATGCTAGAGTAGATATAACACCAATGTATATAGTATGCTTGTCTTGTTTACTTATTGTCGAGGAAGTGATTCATCAATTCAAGCTGAAGTTGGAAAGCTCAACGGGGATCTACTTCAACCGTCCGGAATAAGGCACAAGTTTTGATCCTTTAGTTTTAGATATTTGATTTCTCTTGCATATTGGAAAGGATTGATTTCTAGAGTCAAGCTGTCTGTTGTGGTACCCCAAGCCACAGGAATTTCTCTCCATAACAGAATTGGCGACTCCAATGGGGAGTTCCTAGTAGTTGTCCTTTGGGGGTTTTCTATCGGCATTCAATGACTTTGAATTGCTCTTTTTTCTCTGTTTTTGTGTCGGGTCCGAGGACATGTTAGCCTGGTAGTGTCTGATTGGTGTGAAGTTTGTCTCAGCTTGTCTGTTTGCCTTTATTTTTATGCACTTTTCTTCCTGTATGCGAGTTTTGAACTCACAGTCACGTATATACATGGTTTTGACTGCTATATCTGCGTACACACACGGGTTTACTGCGACCAGTCGCGTATGCCCTTAGTTTGGCCTTCTTGAGGAAGATTGATTGTTGCTGGGTGAATTTTGATGATTGCTGAGTCTCCATTGATACTGCTAGAGTCTGTATACACCTCTGTTCCTGACCAGAGACATTTTTTTTAGGGTAAAATTTCTATTTTTGAAGAATGTTCTTGTCATTGCATTTTCAATTTTTTGTTTTGGGATTAGTGCATTAGATTTCTTTTACTTTAGTACTTTTCTTGAGTGCTGCATGATTGTGCTTGCAGAGTCTGGGGGTTGTAGAATCATTCTTTTGCTTTAGTATCTCATTTTTATTTCAAAAATCCAAAAATATTTGATTATCATTATGCATTGCATCTTGCATCCTGCATAGTACTTGCACTAGGTTTGCTTTGAAGTATTAGTCAGGATTTCATATAGGAAAGCTTGCATTTATCATTTGAAGAAAATTTTGCATTTCACGTAGTAGCATACCCTGTTTTTCATGGACACAATGCATTTTCATTGATTGTTAGGTGTGCATTTTGCTTCATGTTGCGTCATAACACCATTGGTTGCATGGTCATCTACCTTTCTTGAGTAATAAAGCCAATTAAAATCAATGCTTAATTAAAATGAACTACACTATTTTATTTGATAGGGTTCACCAACAAGAATAAGTTTTAGGGTCTTGGAATAGTTCATTGTGACTAAATTCTCCAAGACCACTAAACAACAACATGTATGTGTCTGTCCAGGTGAGAGTGTGAAATTCCTTGGTATAATTGGTGTTTCTTAGGACCTTCTTCTCAAAAGGGAGTTAAGCACGAGGCAGTGTGAGTGGTTATTGATTGGGATGACCCCTAGTCATAACTGAGTAGCATCGAAGATATTTCCAGGATTGTATTCGTATCTGGGCGCTCTTTTGGGAGTTTCGGTCTTTGATACTCTTCTCATATGGTCAATCCCACCTGCAACTGTCTGCCTGAGCATTGATTATATTGAGGTGAGCTTAGTTTCCTTACCTAGGATATCGAGGCGGTACTTTGCAGGGGTTATTCTACGGGTGTCCCAGCCAGGTTGGGGTCGGATAGCACAGTCGCTTTACGCGTTGAAGTTGAGGGCCAAAATAATTGGTTACGTACCTCTGCTTGTTGTGTGTGGGAGTCTCAAGCCTCTCCTAGGCGAGACATGCCTGCTTCATTCGGGAGCTCATTTATCCTACCCTTGATTGCTTGTGTTTGGCTCTAGATTTTATTGGTGTATGCTCTGTGCACGTTAGCTTGCCTAGGGTTTGCGTAATTAGAGAGTCTTTTACATTTTTTGAGTCATTGTGGATTCGGGTGTGGCTCCTCACCATTCTCATCGGTTAGTAGGACTTCTGCCTTCTACATCTCCTCCTCCTTTGGGAGAGAGAAACAGACGATTTAGGAGGAATACTTTGCACATTGATTCACACATGATGGGAGACCATGAAGAAGGTATTCCTGAGCCACCCTCTCCCATTCAAGTGGAAGATGGGGAGTTTACTCCTACCTATGATTCTTCACCTGATATGAATGAGTTAGGTCCTGTAATTTCTGAGATAGGTACTTTTCATGATAGACCTACTTACTCTAGTGTTGATCCCCCATTGACATATCGTCGGTATGGCATGCCGGAAGACGAGACTTATTATGAGCTCGGGAGCACTAGTTATGGTAGTTATGGTATGTCTAGTATGCCCACACATGATTTGGAATTTCATGTCGAGTCGGAGTTTGAGCCTAACTCTACGCCTAGGAGCACTCCTATTCCTTACCATGCAGAGAGGTTTGGGAGCACAAGTCACATTGCACCTTCCATCTCGGCAGTGGAAGCTACATCACATATTCCTGCTAGGCCTAGGGTTAGTGATCCTATTAGGATACTAGATCCAAGATGAATGACTATAGGGAACACCACGTACATAGTTTCACAGATCCCTTCGTCCTCGGTTCCTTGTTCTTCGAATGTTGTCCCTCCACCTCATTCACGTGGTCATTCGGGCCGGAATGTTGCTACAAGTCATTTCCATACTGTTGTTACTCGACCAGTTGTGTCTCAGGTTCAAGTACTGCCCGTTGTTTCGGGAGTTCGTGTTCATACTTCTAGAGGTCATGTTACTACTTCCGAAGCATATATTCCTACTTTCGGAGTGTATATTCCTACTTCTGGAGCGTATATTCCTACTTCCGGAGCGTATATTCCTACTTACGGAGTGTCTCATGGGACATCTCATGGGATGAATTACGGACCTTATTATGGGACGCAGTATGGATAGGGTTATTCACCCTATGGGTATGAGTACCAACAACCCGCTTACTGTCCTAATTATCGCTTTGTAGCCCCACATAGTCAAGGTACACCACATTATGGTGCTTCCATGCCACCCTACACAGGTCAAACGAGAGGATGGCACTATGGTCAAGGCCATGGTGGTTACGGTAATCAGACCTATGTGAATCAAAACTATCAGGGAGTGGTGCATCAATCTGCTCATCCTAGGCTCCCTTTCCTCGCAACACTAAATCTTCCTGACTTTTCAAGATTGACGAACGATCCTGTATCTCATGACTCAAATTGGCCAGTTGTCCCTACTAAGATTCCCTCGGACATACCCAAATTCAAGGGAAAACTTGGAGAGGATCTGAGTGAACATGTTACAATGTTTCACCTATGTTTCTCTTCAAATTCCTTACACGAAGATTTAAGGCTATTTCAATGCACCCTTACAAGGCCGGCCGCGAAATGGTATATAGAGTTACATACGGGGGCATTCGCTTTGTTCGATGACCTAGCGATGACTTTTCTTAAAGCCACGCATATCTCGGATTATATCCAAGAGTGGTGTAGATGAAAGAGGTTGATTAAAGCCTTTATACCTCCAGAATTCCTCCTTGAATGGTTCCTTAAGTCATTATTGCCTTATATAGCGAAGGATGTTTCTACATCCGGAGTGCAAAATGAGGACCAAGCCATTTTTAGGGCATAGGAACTGGATTTGATTTATGCTCAATCTGGTTTGTTATATGAGATCATTCCCCATGCTCCGCGTTCTAGTTTCGACCCCAAAGTTAAACCTGGACCACATGCCGATGGCATTGTTGGTTGTGCGAGTGCTAAACCTGCGGATTCGGTTGTGAAACAGGTTAGTCAATTGTCAATGAACCAATCTGCTTCGGGACAAGCCACGGCTTCGTCTCAACCCACCCAAATGGTGAGTGTGCTTTCAGTGCAATCGTCGAACCAGAAGGGTAACCAGCAACCCGGAAGGAACAAAAAGAAGGGTAAGAACAATCGTAAGGGTGGGAATAGGAATGAAAATGCTAATACTAATGACAAGAATGCTTGAAATGCTGGGGGGGACAAGCAATCTAAACGTAAGTTTAAGTTTCCTTGCAAGTTGTGTAAGGACAATCAGCTCACTTACTTATGCCCTCGTATTGATGAAGCCTCGAGATTCTTAGCGCAGGGCCCGACTGTGTTGACCAACCCTTTGTGTCGTTGTTCCTCCTGTTTATTTTTTCCTTCATTATCTTCCATAAGATCTTCCAGGATCTCAAATTTGTTAGAGACCATTGGATTTTTGTGGATGTCTTAATTTTCCTCCCTTCTTCCCCCTCTTTTCCTCAATGGGACCTTAGTTAAACCCCGATCCTTCTGCTCCCCCTTTCTTCCCCCTCCTTCCTTTGGTTTATTCATTGGGAAATACCTAAATAGATTCCCATATTCATGGAATATTCAACATTAAAAGGGGATCTGCTCATAGTATAGGGTTTGAAGCCAATATTCATCCTCCCATGTCATTAGTATTGCTTCTGGCATCTCTTTAGATAGATCAATGTAAACGCATATCCTTGCATATGCCATATACCATTGAGCTTGGGTTGGTTTCGATATTTTTATGAATTTCCCTAGAGTGTTCCCTGGATCTTCCAATATTTTCGGATCCCGGTACTCGACCAGCAAGGAATACAATTTGATCCACATAGGATCCACCTTCAAGTCTTCCTTGTCCAGGAAAAGCTTCTCCTTCCAAGGCCGTAAGAAAAGCCCTACAGAGTAGTAAAAATACTGCCACCCATCTAGGATCATGTTCCTGTCTTCAATATTTAAGAGAGAAATGGTAAAATAATCTTTTGATCCCAACTAGATATCAGGGCTTCCTAACCACTGGTTTCTTTTCCCTATTTAGATCTAGGTCAATCGAGATATCTCTGATCCTTAGGCCAGCTGCTTCATGAACTTGGAAGGCTCCCGTGCCTCCCCCGTTTCCCTCTTCCATACTTCTGTCAGACCCCCTCCCTTCAAAAAAACCCCACTTGAGCCTTCCCCCTCTGAGTTCTCCATCCTCCTCCGGATCTCCACCCAATGCACTTCAAACTTGTTGGTGGGGAACTTCTTGATCATTTTCTAGGTACAGTTTTTGATAGTACTCTTCTTAATTCTTAATGAAAAATCTCATATATATTTTAAATATAATATAATTTATTATTTATTAATAATTTATTATTATTATTATTATTATTTTAGCTAGAAATGCCATGATTCTACTGGCTTGGGCTATACTAACTCTTAATATGGTTGGATTTTTTTGGTAGTTTCTCTCAACTAAGTCACCCCTAAGGATATTGAATTCATTGATCTATAAAGAGTTGGCGAATAATTTATTGTTTTTAGTATAACTGTTTTAGATATTATTTAAACATTAATATTGAACATATTTAACAATAATAATAACAAATTAAAAACATTTTTATTTAATAATATGACCTTTAAATTTAAAACCTAAAATATATCACTCCATAAAATGAGAGAAAACATTTTTAATTTAATAATATGAGGTCGAATTTGATTGTCCTAAAATTGGATAACCTAGTGGAGTGAGTTATCGACCCGATGATTTGCACCTGACCCCACCTGGTGTCGTCAAGTCTCTATCTCACTCCCTTAACCTTGGTGAGATCGAGAACTTACCGATGTTGCTTCTTCTCCAGCACAAATCGAACCATCCACTGCGTCGTTCGGTGCCGTCAATGTCAGTGGGATGTTAGGACCAAATCGTCCGTGATCGATGCAGTTAATGCATGGCTAGCTACTCGACCATACGTTTGAACGTAGCGAGCCAAGATACCCTCCCCTCCTTCATAACTGCATGCCCACCACACCAATGCACTCGACCCTCCAGTTCAAGAAATATGATTAGTTTGAGCAGGATAATCCAAAGAGGTTTCAGTAGCAATCTCCTTCATCCCTTATCAAAACACTAGTATTTTCCTTTTCATACACTTTAAAATTTCTCAGCATATTAAATTGCTTATTTCTCTGCATATTTGTATATTATAGAATAGAATATATGAAGTTTGAACATTGAATAGATATTGACACTTTTCTTTTTTATGATATACATTTGTCTTAGACAAATACAATATCATAACTTTTACAAGACAAGTCCCATGGTATATTCTACACTGCAAAGTTGGTTATCCTCTGATGTTCACCATATTTCTTACATTTCAAATTTTCCAACCATACATTTGAAGAAAATAACATTATCTGTATTGGAAATATCTCCTTTGCTTCATCATTTGGCCAACACAATGTTATTGAATTTAAAAAAATACGCTAAGATTCTTTGAGAGAAATATTGTTCTCGTCATAATCAATAATCAATCTATTCAACATAGCCTACACCAGGTAGACTGAGGTTTGGATTAAACGACTAGTGATACACCCTCAAATTCATGTACTTAATATTTTATCTTTGTTGGGCTTGATCCTACCCCAAAGATACTTGCATTACTATCTATACTTCGCCCATGGACATCCAAATCAAACCACTAGAGAACATAGAAACTTCCATGTCATGACCTGCCGAATCATCAAGGGGATAAGCATACATGTCTCTATCAAAAGAGAGTTCAGATAATGGAAAGGAAAATGACACTATTTACTTACCCCAATGTTAAGAAGGAAACAATGTAGGATAATGTGTTGAAACATATTTTTTCCTCAACAAATTAACACCTTTAACATGGAATCTACTAGAATTAGCAAGGGCGATTGTCTTTTATGAAACCATTATGTCCGTAGTATGCAAGTAACAATGACATACTTTTTAGAGTAACAATGGATATCGAACCCCAACAACACCAATGGATGCTAAAACTTGTCGAGGACTCTTATCAAACCTTCATCGGAAGATTTTTTTTTTTAAACAAAGAGCCTTCGGTAAAAACTTAGAAGTCAATGAACAATTTGAAATCTTGTAGAGGTTGATTAGAATTCATACCATGAACAACTATTTAGTGTGGCATCCATTATATTTATTTGGAACAAATTTAATCTAGTTCACCATTTAATTTGACTTTTTTTATGGAATTCATATCTGAAGTGCTAGGTGTTGAAAAGGTACATGTTTGAAAATTTATGCATACATGATTCTTTTTTTTTTTTCAGTCAATTTCTCTAGCATATGATGCCTGTTTAATAAGAGGAGGAACCAAATCCATCAATATGCTTTAAGGGCCATGCGATCCTTTAAAAGCAAGCAGACATTGATTTTAGCTGAATTTTTTTGCAGTCATAATGAGGCTAGGAAGACACAATGGACCAATATTCTTACATAAATTTTGGGAATTTGAAGAGAGTTTTGGGTTTGTGGAAGAATCTCTTCTACTTGGAATCTTGCAGCTAAGCTGGTGAAAGATTTATTTTAGTTTATTCTGCTGAGTATGTCCACCAACACCTTGAAAACAAAATAAATAGATCGATGATTAGAGAGTTTTGATTATGCTTGACCATAAGAAAGTTGGTTTAATCCTTTACCATACCAAAGTATACAATCACACCTACCTGACAAGCAGTGATGAAAATGAGGAATGCCTGTTGACTTTCAGTCCCACACAAATTTGTTTGTTGAGCATATTGAAAAGGAAGTATTACCCTTGCACTTGGAAGTGCCCTAATATCTCCCGATATAGCTTCTTATTCAAAGGACATTGTAGGGTTTCTTAATTGAATTCCCTTTTTCTGTAACTGATCAAAATGACTAAAAGATTTTTTTGAACCACTAGAACTTCGTATAGAAGGTGATACATGAAGCTCTTCCTGCAAGCTTGGTCATTCCCATCACAGGATGTGATCCACTACCTTGTTGAAGAATATTTGAGCATTGAATTTTCGGTATGGACTGAGTTATACCATGAAGTAATGTTCCATATTTCATTGCTATTATGGGACAAGTTCCATCAATCCTTCCACCCAAAAGTTCTGGAATAGAGTCATGTGAAAATGCTCCTACTGCATTGCGAAGATTCCTAAACAAGGCCTCTATATGGCTTACAAGCTCTAAATTATGTAGAATCTGCACAATAGGAAGGATTAACCAAAGTAACCTTAAATAAATTTCAAAATGAGAAATTAATAAATTTTCTCAATCTAATAATTCGAATTTCACCTTCAATCTGAAATTATATTACTTCACTAGACAAGATGCAATAATAATTGCAACCTTAAGGAAGAAAAAGAACCATGGAACTCTACTTGATTCTAATAGCATTCATATGTCTGACATAACATTACTGCCTTAAAATCACAAAAGTTCATATCACGTTCAGTGCATTTCTCTACTTCTATAACTAAAGTAGATGATCTGAATCACAAGGTACATAAAGGTTAAAAATAACATGAGGCCATTCTCCAACATATATTCTTATAAGTTCAAATGCATGTCAAAGTTAGATGTATGCCATGTGGGATGACAAGTTATGTGTGAGGTAGAATCCATGAATAACTGTCTGTCCCCAAGCTCATTTTTTAATTATTCTTTATTCCATTTTCTATTTTTTATAAATGCGATGTTTCAGAAGTTCAACATGCTAAATGATACACAGGAATACCTAGGTAGAAGAATCTTGGAAGGTTTTCCTTCTTATCTTAAGTTTTTTCATGTTACTTTTTTCCTTCTCGTGTCAAGTGTTTGCACATATTTTGTAGGATTTGATACAAAATGGGTAGGAAAAACATATGGGAGACTATAATGGATCTAGAGTTGCAAGATCCCAAAGAAATGGTCATTTTTTCTGCTAAAGATATCATTTGGTCTGAAATACATCAGAGGAATGGAGCCATTGATCAGGTTGCTAAAATCCCATCAGAAAGAGTTCCCCTCTTTATTAAAGGGGAAGAAATGAATCCCGATGCTCCTTGTGATTTCTACCATAACAAAAAAAAGGCCTAGGAAAGAGGGATAGTGCAGCCTTACATTATGAAGTGTAAGTATTTCAAAATTTCATTTTTTGGATGTGTGTAATCATAGTAGAATTTTCACTTATCATATGCACATAGTACACTTATCACTTGTCAGGTGCACTAAATTTTCAAAAACATGTATGTAGATATGATTGTTCGTACAACCCTAATGATAAGAGGGGAAAGAACACAACTAAATGAAGGGTCAATTCATTTGTGTAAAGAAGGGGTTGCCAATGCCATTTTATTGTTAAGGTTATGGTAAGTAATCCCGATGTTGCAATATTAACTTATAACAATTATGAGCATAGAGACACACAAGGATTGCCTTGTCATGGGAGGCATGAGACTTCGGATGAGCCTAGATCCATGAATAAGACAAGGTTGTCAAGGGACATCATTTCCTATGTAGAAATATGTTTCTACTGTGACGTGCCAATCAATTCAGTGTGCAAAATGCAAATTAACAAACATGTGGACATTGAAGCAGAAAATAGGGATAAGAATTTATTCTTGTGTAGGAAATATGTAGAAAGCATATATAATCATTTAAGGAAGGGAAAATATCAGCTTCACCAGAAATATGAGCTAAGCGTGAACCTTTGGTACCAAAAACATAGAGATGATATTTTTTTCTATCAAAAGGACAACGATGGAGATGTCCCATTTATAATTGGGATTCAAACAAAGTGGATGTTAGAGAAAATGGTTAAGCTATCTCATAACAGCTTAATATAAATGGATTCAACCTTCAGTACAAATAAATATGGAGTAAGTGCAATGCCAATGATTGATTTAGATTGATCGTTTGATTTGTATCCATTTGAGTTGTAGCATAAATCTAATTTCAATATGTTCTTTCATTATGGCAGTATCAACTGTACACACTTGTTTCATTTGATGTGCAACAAAGTGGAGTACCGGTAGCATTGGTTGTGGCATCTTGGAATACAACACAAGACATTGCATTGTGGCTAGATCGGCTCATGCAGAGGTGTTACTAAGGACATCCAGATTACAAATTCAACGCATTCATGGTTGATGATTCTTTGGCTGAAATAGCAGCTTTGAGGTGATTTCAATCTTGTTATTTTGCAATGTACCTTGTATTTATTCTATGGATGTCACATTTCAGCATATTATATATGGTAGTAAGATCAAACATTCTGAAGTTATCTTATGTGCTTGGCATGTACGAAGGGCATGGATTAAAAACGTGAATCGGTTGGTCCCCAATCCAAATAGAGCGAAAGAAATGTTTAAATAATTTGGGTGATATCATGAAGTATTGTTCCAATGACGATGTCACTAATGCAATTGAAATATTTTTCAACAAGTATGCAGATGAGGAAAAGTTCTTGGACTATTTCCACAAAAATTGGGTCTCCGGTGATAAACTTGTAAGTGTACATACTCTTGTTTGTATTTTTTGTTTTTTTATCTCATAAATATGGGATATATGCACTAACTTAGTTTTAAACTTGTATGGATTTTGGTAAAAGGTTCCTGAGATTTTTTGCACGCAAATATAGAGACAAATAATGCAGTCAAGTCATACCACTGCTACCTCGAGGAAAATTTTCTTTCTAATAGAAGGAAGAAATGCTCCCATAGAATGGACTGGTTGATAAATGTACTTTTAATAAATGTTGAGCCATTTTATCGATTCAAAGATATTTTGAAAAAGGAAGGGATATTTGAACAATTATAAGAAAGATAAGCTACTTGAGTCATCATAAGAAAGAGATAAAATGATCCCAGATAGTGACTGATGCCCACATTAGAGCATATCTCATGCTTATTGGGTGAGGATTCAAACCACTCCTGATAGGCGGTACCTTGTCCCCTTGTATCATCCAAATTTTATGGCGTGTGATTTCACATGGGCTATTCGTGGAAACATTTGCAAGCACACTATAAAGGTTGGTTGGTTTCTCCATAAGAGATTCATATACGTTATTGGATAATGATGCGGGGCCTTGTTCATTGAATGCTCCTCCCGATATAAGTAGAAATGAACCAAGCCATGATGTAGATGGTGAAAATAATTTTATGGATACTGACAATGTTGATCATGATGTTGATGCACTCCAATTATATAGTGAGCATTTGTTTGGTTATTTTTATTTGTTTCAAAACAATCCTCCTATTATTAAAAATGAACAAATGATTGGTCTTGTTAAAAAATTGTTGGATGAATCCAACAATATTCAGATATTAGACTATGAATTCACAATTGGATTGGGTGCATATGAGTCTTCTTTGAAGAGGAAAAAGATTTTTCTTAGCACTAAAAAGAAAAAAAAATGAATAAAACAAAATAGCAGCTTGCATATCGATATGAATGTTCATCCATTCGAGTATGAACCATATCAGTTGCAGTATCTCAATAAGAGGGGGTGTCCTCAATCTGACAATGCATCCTCCATTTCCATAGGTGAGTTTCATATAATAAAATGATTCATGTGCTTAGAATAGTATATTAATGACCTCTATTTTTTTAACTTGTGGTGTTTGAATGTTTTCAGAGGTACAACAGTCTCCTATGGATCATTCAATCCAAGGAATTGGACGGATGAAAAATTATTATTGTTTTCCTATATTTTTAGGTACCCTTGTTAATACTCTATGACATAATCTCTATTTATGTTTCCCTAGTTTCTCTATCAATTTATTTTTATTACTTAATTGGATGTTGATCATGTGTTGTTGTTGTGTTCACTATCTATATGGAAACTGATTGCAGGTGAGGGGGAGAAGCATCGTCTTCTACTATTTATGGGAGGGGAACACCATAACAATGGTACAAGAGATGAAAAAGGTAACAACTCAAAACATAAACCCCTGCTATTTTTTTTATACCCAACTTGCCAATAAATGATCATAACGTTGCCCATATTTAAAAAATGAATCCTCTCATCGACTTAGGGATGCATTTTGTGGGTTTTGTTACTGTCTTTACAAAGGGGGATGTGTTATTGCCTTATGTGTGTTTGCTTTCATTTCAAGTTTATTTAATATTTTGTTTTAGCTTTCATTTCAGTTACTTATCAAGATGAATATGATTGATTGGCATGCTAAATTTCAAGTTATGTATGTTGTAGAGATGTGATATGATGCTTGTTAAAGCTTCTCTTTAAGAGGAAAATAGTTTTCTCAACAAATTATCAATTCATGGCCCTAAAATACCTATAAGAGCTTGATGGTTTTACTACACACTCAAACTATCATTTAGTTCTACGAAATTCATAGCATAATGACTTCTTTCTTGTGGGATGAGGATAACAAATATGTTATGTATTTTTGAATCAGTCACAAGGGGTGTTTAAATATGTGGTTCTACTATTCTCTTTTTTGTTCAAAGATTCATTCATTATACATAAAAACAATATGTACAAATAATACATCATATTTACTATCTATGAGAATGTACACTTCTCATAGTGTTGTAAAATTTATTACCTTATTTCATAGAAGTGTTGTGATGAAAAATCAATTTTGCAAAATATTAAGCTGAGAAGTTACTATTCCATTTCCAATAGTGGTCTAGTCAAGTTTGAAAAACATCAAATGGGAATAATTAAAGGTGATAAAACCAATCAAACATTCAAATATTCATATCAGTTGATAGCAATAATCCATGCATTTTCCAACTTGTAGACAACCTTCAGAATCCGTCCATGAGCAAGGTGGAAAACATACCTAAAAGAAGGCTACTTTTTACATTTTTTGTCCATGACCCTGAAAAATAAATATACTTGGATGATTAATGGAGTTGAAAACAATTATTGAGGTTCATCATTGAAATTCCTTGTAACATTGAGACGAACATGTTTATCGAAATCAATCTTATTCTTGAAAATATTTATTGAGGATTGTCATTAAATTGGGGTTTGTCTCTCTCTTGTTATATTTATTCATTGTAGGATAAGTTGGTAACTTTTGCTGGTGATCACATTGAAAGCATCGTATCTATAATTTTAACATTGTTTTGAAAGGCCATCTTTTCAAGTTAACATTTTCTGAAGCTGATCAAATTTACTATATTATTTTATTTATGCATGGTGTTAGGTTTGGTACATCAGCAAAACTTTTTAGGTCATCCATACCAATTCATTCCACGGTGGGTATGCTTATACATCGATTTTTCATCTGCAATCATATTGACACCAATCCCCAAAATACCCATGGGTGTATTGGATTCATCATATTATTTTAGTTTTAATAAAAGATAATATATCACCATCTCCATCCCCTTGAAAAAACTCACATGTCCATTGCAAAACATAAGATATGGCACGGAGAAAAACCATTCATTTACCTTTAGAATACAATACCAATCAAGGGTATTCCTATGATGTGGCTTTGAACAAGAACACGATGTCTTAGTTGCAGAAAAGCAAATTTTAGCTACTAATACTAGCACAAAAACATCTTTAGAGTTGGGATGTTGTTGTTCAAGCGTTTCCAAAAGAATCGACGTCAATGATGCAATATCTTTATAATCATCAAGAGTCATATTGAAAAAGGTGTAGAGCCTAAACCATCCAGGTAGATTGCATACATATCATTGACACAAAAAAGAGCTTATAATTTGATTGTCTCTAAATCCACCAAATGAAAATTGCAATTACAAAGCCAACTATACACAAAAAACCAAGACTTGCACCAAAATATACAACCACGATATGTTTTTTTAAACTACATACATAATTGCAAAAAAAATACCAATGCATAGCATGTGATCCATTCATTACGATAAAAAATTGTATATCCATTCATTATGATAAAAAATTACAATCTTCAGTGCCAAATGGAAAAAAAGTTATGTCTGTCTCAATGTTGACACTATACAACATTGTAAAAGAATGAGTTTCAATGAAACACCCATGAAATTAAAAAAACTACAAGCATCATAAAAAAAAAACATTTACAGAATGGACATCTATATTTATTTCAAACAAGAAGTTTTGGTGGAAGTCACATTGATAACCACTCAACGCTGGCACCTGCACCTAGTTCTGAAACTACTCTAAACACAAGATCAATGGACATGTTTTAAATATTGGCATGGTATTTTATGTTAAAGGACTAAAATTGAGCGACGACGATTCTTGCGTTTTTGTGAAGAGGCTTGAGATTCTCCTTTTGAACTTGATATATTCCTTCCATCTAGTTACATATCAATTCTGAATGGGTGTAAACTGAAATATCATTGGGGCTGTATTTTTTTTCCTCTTTTAAGCCTTCAACAAGAGAAATATAATACACCTCATTATTTGTGGTTTTACAACAAACATATTTCTTTATTTCAAGAGCATGATTCAATGCATTATTGTAAATAACGTATCTAATTGTTTCTTGACCAGGGTTGGGGAAACAAGACACTTCTATGCATAGTGTCCACTTATGCTCCATTTTATATTTCCTCACTGGTAATGGTTCCAAAGTCCTAGTAAAATCGAAAACAAAAAATATTGATGAGAAAAACATACATTAAAAATAGAATATTCAATAAAATATAGGAATATTGTATTGCCACAAATGCCAAGAAAAACAGAGCATTGATGCCATACACACTCTTCTAAAAAGTATTCTAAGAAACATTTTCAGTTTACCATGTTGTTACATTTTCAGTGTAAAGAGAACTACTGTTGATTACCTACGTGCCTCGGTGGATGGTGGTATACCCATATGCGGTCTTCAAATTATGCAGTGGCTTTGTACTTTTTCCTTGTAAAATTCATAGATTCTATTGATGGGGAGGTAAATTTGAGTAATTCTTAAGAGGGGGATGTTGGAATACCAACACTCCAATAACATCAAAGTTACGAATTCTAAACATTTATATAATGGTTGCTTTAAAAGTTAGTGACCCCATGTAATGTTATATTGTTAGATGTTAGATATCAAAACCATCAAACCACTCCCCTCTATTATGCATATAATTTCTAATAGCAATGCACGAATGCAAAATCAATATGGGACTGAATGAACTTGGGGATACAAAATATGACCCATCATACAGTGCCAAGATGGGAATGAGAATGTGCTTTGGGATAAAATTTTGACCCAACCTTTGTTTTTCACCCGATATTCATATGCTAAGCTACTTAATGTTCTAAATCCATTCCCCCCTGCACGAATTATGAAATCAATCTTGCTCTTATATCCACTAAGTATCCATTTCTTAAATGAGGTATGTAAGTGCAATCCCTAAACTGGCAAAACCAATTTTTTGAAATTTTGAGAATTTGATGCATGCACAACCTATTTCCACCCATCCTTCCAGTAAACTTGGAAGAATCCATTCTATGTGCAAAGAAAAGAGGTAGATGGGATTTTTATCTTTGTGGAAAACAAATGAACCTACATCAATGCACTTTATCTACAAGCAATATTGCAAACTGAGTTTTTATTCTATGAAAGTGGAATCTGGAATAATATATGTAACATGTAGCCTGTCAATACAAATATTTGGTAGTAGAGAAGTGAGATGCATGGAGATGAATTAAAGAGGGATTTTCTCAAAGTTAAACAAGACATGAGCCTTAAACAAAGTATGCAACATACTCTAATCAAAAGCATCAAAGGCTATCCATGATAACTGAACCCTGAAGAGTTAAAATACCATTCATGAAATAATAAGCTACAGAACTAGATCATCTAATTGGGATTCAATCAAAATAACAGATGAGCCATAACCATTATGCAAGACGTCGATGAAGAAATTACCAAGATATATGTAGGATACAAGGTGGAAAAGAATGGACTTCTTTTGGCTCCAAAATTTCATTTGTCTTCCAGGGATTTAAGAATTGAAGAAGCATATTTTGTACAAAGCTCATAATGTACCCCAAGAAAGACATCCATGCTATATAAAAACACTTGCAAAATTGAGCAAAGTATGTTTTTCAATAAGAATGAAGAAATATACAGCTGAATACTTGAAAGTATTTGTGGGACTTTCAATGACGATGGAATGGCGGGTAGATTCTTGATGTTCCTGAACATCTGCAAACTCTCTTCAATGCCCTCCTTGTTATGTTGTAAGGCACTACTCCAATCAGTCTCTTTGTCAATGACTATTGTGGTGGGGAAAAATAAGGTTGTATATTGTACTAGAATGTTATAATCGACTCTTAAATGAACTCTCATCCTCTCCTCCCTCCAATTTATGGAAACAAATTTGGCATCAAGATCGACTTCCTAAAATAAATGTGTTCTATTGGATATCATCCCATGGTCGAATATTTTTACATCATACGATCTCTGGAAACGTAGAATATAGGGGCCCTCTCGCTATTCGCTTTTCTAGAAGGAATAATCTACTAAACGCTTATTTATGGAGTTTACCTAAATTATGGGATGCAGTGACATTTGAAATGGGGAGAATCGATATTCCCTCAACTTAGAGTGCTATTTTTTTGCACTAGAAAAAGGAAGAATCTACTAAAAATTTATTTATGGAGTTTCCACGAATCATGGGATGCAGTGACATTTGAAATGGGGAGAATCAATATTCCCTCACCTTAGAGTGCTCTATTTTTGCACTAGAAAAACTTGTATCCTAGATCATTTAATCATAAGACAAATCTCCGTACACACCATGGTTGGCTCTTCCTAAATATGTATGAACAATTTAGTATGCAGAGAAAAGTGCAAATACTGGCGTTTTGATCAGGGATGAAGGCGATTGCTGCTCAAACCTCTATGGATTATCCTGCCCAAACTAATCATATTTTCTGAACTGGTGTGGTTGAATGCACTGGTGTCATGGGAGTGCAGTTAGGAAGCAGGGGAGGGGAGGCCGACACGATACGTTCAAATGCATGTTTGAGTAGCTAGTCATGCATTAATTGCATGGATCGCAAATGATTTGGTCCTGACATCCAAATGACATGGAAGACAAACGGTGGAGTGGATGTATAAATTTGCACCAGAGAAGAAGAAAAGACAGTAAGGTCTCAACATCATAGAGGTTAACGGAGTGAGCTAGAGACTCGATGGCACTGGGTGGGTTGGGACGATTTGCACCTGGGCCCACCCAGTGCCATCGATTCTCTATCCCACTCCATTAACCTCCGTGAGATCGAGACCTTACCGACGTTACTTCTTCTCCAACACAAATAGACCCTTCCACTCCACCATCTGTTGTTCCTGTCAGTGGGATATCAAGAACAAATAATCCGCGATCCATGCAGTTAATGCATGGCTAGATACTCGACCATGGGTTTGAATGTAGAGTGCCACCTCCCTTCCCCTGCTTCCTAACTACACTCCTAGCACACCAGTGAACTTGGCCGCACCAATTCGGGAAATGTGATTAGTTCGGGAAGGAGAAACGAGAGAGGATTTAACAACAATTGTCTTTATTCCTAATCAAAACGCCGGTATTTGCACTCTTCTCTGCATATTAAATTGTTCATACATATTTAGGAAGAGCCAAGCATGGTGTGTATTAATATTTGTCTTGTGATTAAATGATCTAGGATATAATTTTTTCTAGTGAAAAAACAGACCACTCCAAATTGAGGGAATATCAATTCTCTCCATTTCAAACATCACTGCATCCCATAATTCGAGTAAACTCCATATATAAATGTTTAGTATATTCTTCCTTTTTCTAGTGCAAAAAAATCACTTCAAGCAACGGGTATATCGATTCTCCCCATCTCAAACGTCACTGCATTTCATAATTCGGGTGAACTCCATAAATAATCATTTAGTAGATTCTTCCTCCTAGGAAAGCGAATAGTGAGAGGGTCTCTATATACTAGGTTTCCAAATATCGTATGATGTAAGAGGTTTCGACCATGGGATGATACCTAATAGAACACATTTATTTTAGGAAGCCGATCTCAATGTCAAATTTTTTTCCATAACTTGGAGGGAGGAGAGGATGAGAGTTCATTTAATAGCCGATTATAGCCTTTTGGTACAATATACAACCCTATTTTTTCCCACCACGATAGTCATTGACAAGGATATTGATTGGAGTAGTGCCTTGCAACATAATAAGGATGGCATTTAACAGAGTTTGCATATGTTCAAGAATATCAAGAATCTTCTAGCCATGCCATTGTCATTGAAATTACCACAAGAATTTCAAGTATTCAACCGCATCTTTCTTCATTCTTAGTCAAAAACATACGCTGCTCAATTTTGCATGTGTTTGTCTATATCATGGATGTCTTTCTTGGGGTACATTATGAGCTTTGTACAAAATATACTTCTTCAATTCTTAAATCCCTGGAAGACAAATGAAATTTTGGAGCCAAAAGAAATCCAATCTTTTCCAACTTGGATCCTACATATCTCTTGCTAATTTTTTCATCGACGTCTTGCATAATGGTTATGAATCATCTATTATTTTGATTGAATCCCAAGTAGATGATCTAGCTCTGTAGCATATTATTTCACGAATGGTATTTTAACTCTTCATAGTTCACTCATCATGGATAGCCTTTGATGCTTTTGATTAGTCGTCTGTTGCATGCTCTATTTAAGTCTCATGTCTTGTTTAACTTTGAGAAAATACCTCTTTAAGTCAGCACCATGCATCTCACTTCTCTACTCCCAGATATTTGTATTGACAGTGTACATGTTACAGACATTATTCTAGAGTCCACTTTCTTAGAATAAAAAATTAGTTTACAACGTTGCTTGTAGATAAAGTGCACTGATGTAGTCTCATCTATTTTCCATAAAGATACAAATCCATATGCCTCTTTTCTTTGCACATAGAATGGATTCTTCCAAGTTTTGTGGAAGGATGGGTGCAAATAGGTTGTGCATGCATCAAATTCTCAAAATTTCAGGAAATAAGAGCAGACTTGATTGCATATTTGGCAAAAGGGGACTGGATTTAGATCATTAAGTAACTTAGAATATGAATATCGGGTGAAAAACAAAGGGTGGGTCATATTTTAATCCCAAAGCACATTCTCATTCCCATCTGGACACTGTAGGGTGGGTCAATTTTTTTATCCCCAAGTTCATTCATTCTCATTTTGATTCTGCATCAGTGCACTGCTATTAGAATTTATATGCATAATAGAGGGGATTGGTTTGATGGTTTTGATCTCTAACATCTAACAATCTAGCATTACATGGGGTCACTAACTTTTAAAGAAACCATTATATAAATGTTTAGAATTCTTAACTTAGATATTATTGGATTGCTAGTATTCCAACAACCCCCTCCTAAGCATTACTCAGATTTACCTCCCCATCAATAGAAGCTCTGAATTTTACAAAGAATAAATACAAAGCCACTGCATAATTTGAAGACAACATATGGGTATATCACCATCCATCGAGGCACCTCAGTAATCAGCAGTAGTGCTTTGTAGACTGAAAATGTAACAACAGGGTAAACTGAAAATGTTTCTTAGAATACTTTTTAGAAGAGTGTGTATGTGATCAATGCTATGTTTTTCTTGGTAATTGTGGCAATGCAATATTCCTATATTTTATTGTATGCTTTGTTTTTAATGTATTCTTTTCTAATCAATATTTTTTGTTTTCAATTTTACTAGGATTTTGGAACCATTATCAGTGAAGAAATATAAAATGGAGCATAAGTGGACATTATGCATAGAAGTGTCTTGTTTCTCCAACCCTGGTCAAGCAACGATTAGATACGTTATTTACAATAATGCATTGAATAGCACTCTTGAAAGAAAGCAAGATGTTTGTTGTACAACCACAAATAACGAGTTGTATTATATTGCTCTTGTTGAAGGCTTGAAAAGGAAAAAACATATGACACCAATGATATTTCACTTTACACCAATTCAGAATTGATATGTAACCAAATGGAATGAATCTATCAAGTTTGGAAGGACAATCTCAAACCTCTTCACAAAAAAGCAAGAATCGTCGTCACTCAATTTCAGTCCTTCAAAATAAAAAACCATGCCAAGATTCAAAAGATATACAGTGATCTTGTGTTTGGAGCAGTTTCAGAACTAGGTGCAAGTGCCAGCGTTGAGTTGTTATCAATGTCACCTCCACCAAAACTTCTTGTTGGAAATCAATATAGATGTCCATTCTATAAATGTTTTTTTTTATGATGCTTGTGGTGTTTGTAATGTCATGGGTGTTTCATTGAATCCCATGCTTTTACAATGTTGTATAGTTCCAGTACTGAGACATACATAACTTTTTTGCCCTTTGGGGTTGAAGATTGTAATTTTTTACCATAATGAATGGACATACAATTTTTTATCATAATGAATGGATCACATGCGTGCATTGGTATTTGTTTTGTAGTTTTGTATGTAGTTTTAAAAAAACATACTGTGGTTGTAGATTTTGGTGTAAGTCTTTGTTTTTTGTGTATAGTTGGATTTGTAATTGTAATTTTCATTTGGTGGAGATAGAGACAATCAAATTATAAGATCTTTTTTTGTGTCAATGATATGTATGAAATCTCCCTAGATGGTTTAGACTCTACACCTTTTTCAATATGACTCTTGATGATTAGAAAGATATTGCATCATTGACATCCATTCTTTTGGAGAAGCTTGAACAACAACATCCCAACTCTCAATATGTTTCCATGCTAGTATCAGTAGCTGAAGTTTGCTTTGCTGCAAATAATATATCTTGTTCTTGTACAAAGACACAACATAGAAAGACCCTTGATTGGTATTGTATTCTGAAGGTAAGTGACTGGTTTTTCTCTGTGCCATATCTTATGTTTTGCAATGGACATGTGAGTTTGTTTTAAGGGGATGAAGATGGTGATATCTTATCGTTTATTAACATAAAAACCGTATGATCAATCAAATACACCCATGGATATTTTGGGGAGTTGTGTCAATATTATTGAAGATGAAAAATCGATGTATAAGAATACCCACTGTGAAATGAACTGGTATGGATGAACTAAAAAGTTGTGCTGATGTATGGCACTTGACACCATGCATAAATAAAATAATATAGTAAATTTGATCAGCTTCGGAAAATGTTAACTTGAAAAGTTGGCTTTTTAAAATAGTGCTAAAATTCTAGACATGATGCTTTCAATGTGATCACTAACAAAACTTACCAACTTATCCTGCAATGAATAAATATAACATGAGAGAGACAAAACTCAATTTAATGATAGTGCTCAATAAAGATTTTCAAGAACATGATTGATTTCGATAAACATGTTACTCTCAATGTTACAAGGAATGATAATGATGAACCTCTATAATTGTCTTCAACTCCATAAATCATCAAGCATATTTATTTTTCAGGCCCTTATCCAATTAAAACCAATGATGTTAGAGGTCCTCGTTCAGGTCCCTAACTGTTTTATGTGACAAATAAAAATCTATGAAGGGCCTTCTTAATAAAGTATATCCCACGAAAAGAATATAGAATATCATTATTCATTGTTCACATAAACAAATATACAATATGTTGTCATATACAGATGAAAACATCAATGATACGGCAACAAAACACTAAGGATCTTCTCCCGATATCCAAAGTAGCTATGTATGAAGTCATAGTCTCTGAATATCTGCACTCCTTGAAAAGAAGAAAATCCAATTCAGTTTTTCTTGAACCACTGCATCATCTCATCACATTTGTTTTTCTTGAACCGCTGGAGCAGTTTACAAATGATGATATCTCATTGCTTGTTACAAGGACTTTAGCAGCGCAATAACTTTGTGCAGAGCATAGGTGCACCATAAATATCCCTTGGTAACCTTAAAATTCATGATAATGCACTTTGATCTGACTCTTCTGAAATCATTGGCCAACAGTATAGTGAAAACTAGTTGCAACTGAGGTGGTATCATGCTTTTCCTTTGGCCTCAGAGTCCTTAAGGGTATTGCTCTAGAAAAAAGCTGAATAGATCCATCATTTTTACCATCCAAAATTCCATTCTTGTCATCATGATCAAACCCATGTGATGCATATCTCCCATCCTGAGCAGAGAGATACTATTGAGAAACATTATCCATACATCTACTAGATTGGGGTTTTGGACTATGAATGTGATCACCTTTATAAACAATTTCAGTTACCCTCCCATCATGGGATCATTCAACCTTTTTCTTTATAGGACACTTAGGATGGGTACATTTATAATAACTGCGAGGGTACTCACTACCCTTAACCTACTTCTTCCCATACTTGCGCCAATTATAGCCATCATCAGAAGGACTCTCCGCAACATGATGAATTAGTGGTAGAGATCTCTGATCGGATTCATTAGTTTGTGAAACCACTTCAGGAAACCCAATTTTTTTATTACTTTCTAGTTTTGCTGGCATCATCTGTTGACATAAAGTTCCATAAGTATTATCATCAGCTCTTGTAGTGTGTTCCATATAAAGTGGCATGATTGTTGTGCTTGTTGAAGGAATCAAAGATGGGTAAGATGATGTCTAATTTTGCATTTGTGTAAGAGCCTGGACCTGTGCTTGAGCCTAAACTTGTGAGAAATACCTGCTGATGAGATATACCAAATGGCCTCTAACCAAAAGGAAAGCAAGTTAGCCACAAATGCTGTTATGAAATCTATTAAAGCCTTAAGCAATCAACAACAATGGAAAATAAAGATCGAAGAGAGCAAATCATCAAACGCTAACATGCATTCAATGGAGTTTTGGAGGGGATCACTTCATAATTCTATCCATATAGTGTGAAAGTGATTACTGCTCTCATACACCCATAATAATGGAAACCATAAAAACAACCCTACAAGGAAGTTATGTCGTTTATTTTTATTGCAGGTAATTGATTATAATTTCTAATAAACAAAAAAGTAAGATTACACTGAAATCTACATACATATGGGAAAGCGGGATCCAAGTGTGTAGAGACATATGAGACAACTGCAAGAGAACGTAATCATTGGATGAGTGAAATTTAGCAGAAAAAAATAGCAAGGATCTCTGCAAAGTGAGAATGTTAATAGGCTGGGGAAGACTCAGAAAATGGAAGTTCAGAAAAATGTTTTCTTACAAGTAAAAGGATAATTTATATCCTGATACAACAACACAGTGCAAAATGGGATGATATTACCAATCCCCTGAATTTCTATAAGCTTGCCTCAGTGAAAGTCTTTGAACAGTTAGGCCATCTTTCTTTTTGACTAATAATATGTTTAAAGATAAGATTATAGAGACTGATAGCGGATTAGTAAACTGTAAGAAACAACACCAAGTTTTTCAAACACTAGAGCTGTAACTTAAGACACAGAAAAATTACAATGTAATTCTTCTAGTACGTTTTTAAATTTAGAATTGCACACAAGATATATGTAATTCTTATAGAAAAAAAATTACCTAAAAAATGTATACATATTTTCCTCCTCCTTGTGTAGAAATTTTGCTTTACCACTTTCATGGAAAATTCAGAAATTTCACCTCAACCTTTTCTTCCAGTTCTATTTCCTATGAACTTTATGCCTTAGGTCTGAATCTGAAATATAAGGTATAGCACTATATATTTCACTTCTGTCCAACCAACAACACATGGCAGTGCAAAAATTCAACACTGAGCAAGTGTACTTCAATGCGACAATTTTTCATCCCTTAAGGCACACTTACCAACCATTTAACATATCTGAAATTACTTATTACAAATGATTTATCATAGCGATAGATCAGGCCTTTAGCTTATATCTTAACAAAATCTTCTCAACATTATGTCAAATAAGCATGCATAACTAGTACTGGAAACTACTCATGCATCATGAGAACATAAGTTGAAATCAAATATGATTCATCAGGAACGGGAGAATTGTTGAACAAGGTAGTCATTAGGAACTTTCTTCTAGAAATGATGATGGACCATATGCCCTCCTTCTCAATCTTCAATGCCACCATACGTAACCTTAACACGTATATTTTTGGGGTTTTGTTCTTTTTAATTTATGTAGGTACAGAGATGATGAATCTATCTGCATCATCCTATTGTATTTAATTAGCTTTGAATGCATATTGTATGTTCATGCAAAATATTGGTATAATCTAGGTTGGGTTTTATATTTCTTCCCGACTCTATACTAGACATCTACTTTAGGAAGAAATATAGCCATCAATGCTTAGATATATTGAGAAAATGTAAAAAGTAGCCTTCTTTTAGCTATGTTTCTCACCTTTCTCATGCACAGACTTTGAAGGCTTTCAACAAGTTGGAAAATGTGTGGATTATTGCTCATAGAATATGAATATGTGAATGTTTGATTGGTTTTATCACCTTTAATTATTTCCGCTCGATGTTTTTTCAAACTCGACTAGACCACTATTGGAAATGGAATAGTAAATTCTCAGCTTAATATTTTGCGAAAATGATTTGTCATCACAACACTTCTGTGAAATAAGGTAAGAAATTTTCTGAGATTTAAAGGTAAGCATTCTGCAAGATAAGAGGAGAGCATTAGGTAGCGGTATGGTTTTTATGAACAAAAACTTTTAAAGCATATATTTGCATAATCATCAGATGTATTAATCCTGTTATATGCAAATGAGTTGTGGTAAAAGAAACTTCATTTTGTTGGAGCAGTATTAACCATCATATATGTGTACAAACATATATATGATTATTGTTATGTACACATTATTGATGTCTCTATTCAAAGATACATTATTCCATAGTATATGACATTTGTACATACCTTTATTTCACACAAAAAATATGAAAACGAATATCTGTAGACTCTTATCATTCTATATAACGTATCTCTAACTGCTAGCATACCAACATTGATTAATAACAGTTCTTCAATATAGCATTAGGATGACTTATCCGCATCAAAGGTTTGTCGCAAACAATGAGAATCACTCTCTTAATATCACTAAATTCCCTGTATCCGATTTTTCCTGAAGTTTTGTATCATTCAAAATATTGTATAGATTTAAACAGCTCATATTTATGTGCACAGACTTTAACCCTTTCTCTCAAATTCACTGATTATTACATCCGTACGTTTGTACACCAATGATTTCTCATTTTGTTTCCACCACTTGGGAGTTATGGAACATTATGAGGTAGTTGTACAAGCAGTTTAATATGCAGAGAAAGTTCCAAGTCTTTTAGTATTGGATTCCATCCTAAACAACATATGCATTATCCCCATAATACAATGTCCAAATTATATTCCAAAATAAATAAATAAACATTCACCAAATTTTTACAATTTGAGGTATACATTCCCCTGAGTACAATTTACTAAAACTAGCAGACTGTCACAAAAGATTACAACACTATGAGAAGTGCACATTCTCATAGATAGTAAATATGATGTATTATATATATATATATATATATATATATATTTTCTGTATAATGAATGAAAATTTAAAAAAAAAAATAGAAGGGGTCGATGTTTTGATCTATTACATGTTTCATCTCTTGGACCATTGTTATGTTGCTCCCCTCCCATAAATAGTAGAAGATGATGATTCTCCCCCTGTCCTACAATCAACTGCCATATAGATAGTGAACACAACAACAACACATGATCAACATCCAATTAAGTAATAAAAATAAATTCATAGGGAAACAAGGGAAACATAAATAGAGATTATGTCACAGAGTATTAACAAGGGTACCTAAAAATATAGGAAAACAATAATCATTTTGCATCCGTCCAAGTCCTTGGATTGAATGATTCATATGAGTGGACTGTTACAACTTTGAAAACATTCAAGCACCACAGGTTAAAAATATAGAGGTCATTAATATACTATTTTAAGCACATGCATCGTTTTATTCTATGAAACTCACCTATCGCAATGGACGATGCATTGTCGGATTGAGGACACCCTCGCTTATTGAGGTACTGAAACTGATATGGTTCATATTCAGATGGATGAACATTCATATTGATATCCAAGCCGCTATTTTGTTTTCTTCATTTGTTTTTCTTTTTAGGGCTAAGAAAACTCTTTTTCCTCTTTGAAGATGACTCATATGCACCCAATCCAAGGGTGAAGTCATAGTCCATTATCTGAAGATTGTTGGCTTTATCCAACATGTTTTTAACAAGTCCCATTATTTGTTCATTTTTACTCAATGTGATAGGAGGACTATTTTGAATCAATTGAAAATAACCAAACAACTTCTCTCTAAATAATTAGAGTGCATCAACATCATGATCAACATTGTCAGTAGCCATAAAAATATTTCACCATCTACAACATGGCTTGGTTTATTTCTACTTATCTCAGGAGGAGCATTCAATAAATAAGGCCTTGCAGCATTATCCAATAATGTATATGAATCCCTTGTGGATAAATACAACCAACCAACCTTTATAGCGTGCTTGCAAATGTTGCCATGAATAGCCCATGGGAGATATGCTCCCATGTGGGAAACACTCACTATCTGGGATCATTTTAGCTCTTTCTGCTGATGACTCAAGTAGCTTCTCTTTCTTATAATTGTTCAAATATCCTATCTTTTTGAAAATCTCTTTGAATTGATAAAATGGCTCAACATTTATTAAAAGTACATATATTAACCAGTCCATTCTACAGGATCATTTCTTCCTTCTATCAGAAAGAAACTTTGTCTTTCAGTAGAAGTGGTATGACTCGACTGCATTATCCGTCTCTTGATTTGCGTGCGGAAAATCTTGGCAACCTTTTACCCACATCCCTACTAGTATAAAACTAAGTTAGTGCATATTTCCCATATTTATGAGATAAAAAAAAGATTACAAACAAGAGTATGTACATTTACAAAGTTTATCACCGGAGACCCAATTTTTGTGGAAATAGTCCATGAACTTTTTATCATCTGCATACTTGTTGAAAAATCCTTCAATTGCATAACTGACATCGTCATTGGAATAATACTTCATGATTTCACCCAATTATTTAAACATTACTTTCTCTCTATTTGGATTCGGGACCAACCGATTCACGTTTTTTATCCATGCCCTTCGTACGTTCCAAACACATAAGATAACTTTGGAATGTTTGATATTGCTGCCATATATAATATGCTTAAATGTGACATCCACAAAATAAATACAATGTACATTGCAAAATAACAAGATTGAAATTGCCTCAAAGATGTTATTTCAGCCAAAGCATCATCAACCATGAACATGTTGACTTTCCAATCTGGACGTCCTTGGTAATAGCTTTGCATGAGCCAATCCAGCGATAATGCAATGTCTTGTGTTGTATTCGGAGATGCCAAAACCCATGCCACTGGTACCCCACTTTGTTGTGCATCAAATGCACAAGTGTGTATAGTTGATACTTCCATAATGAAAGAACATATTGCACTTAGATTAATGCTACGACTCAAATGGCTACAACTCAAATGATCAAGCTAAATCAATCATTCACATCACACTTACTCCATATTTATTTGTACAAAAGGTTGAATCCATTGCTATTAAGCTGTTATGAGATAGATTAACCACTGTCTCTAACATCCACTTTGTTTGAATCCCAATTATAAATGGGACATCTCCACAATTGGCCTTTTAAAAGAAAAAAATATCATCTCTATGTTTTTGGTACCAAAGGTTCACGCTTAGGTCATATTTTTGGTGAAGCTGATATTTTCCATTCCTCAAACGATTGTAGATTCTTTCTACATCTTTCCTGCATAAGAAGAAATTCCTATCCCTATTTTTTGCATCAATGTCCACATGTTTGTTACTCTGCATTTTGCACACCAAATCGATTGGCACACCACAATAGAAACATATTTCTAAATAGGAAATGGTGTCCCTTGACAACCTTGTTTTATGCATGGATCTAGGCTCAGCCGAAGTCTCATGCCTCCCATGACAAGGCAATCCTTGTGTGTCTTTATGCTCATAATTGTTATAAGTTAATATTGCAACATCGGGATTACTTACCATAACCTTAACAATAAAATGGCATTGGCAACCCCTTCTTTACACAAATCAATTGACCCTTCATTTAGTTCCCGTTTGTTTGAATCCCAATTATAAATGGGAAATCCCCACCGTTGGGATTTTGATAGAAAAAATTATTATCTTTATGTTTTTGGTACCAAAGGTTCACGCTTAGCTCATCTTTTGGTGAAGCTGATATTTTCTCTTCCTCAAATGGTTGTAGATGTTTTCTACATATTTCTTGCATAAGAAGAAATCCCTATCTCGATTTGTTGCATCAATATCCACATGTTTGTTAATGTGCATTTTGCACACCGAATCAACTAGAACACCAAAGTAGAAACTACTTTCTACATAGGAAATGATGTCCCTTGACAACCTTGTCTTATGCATGGATCTAGGCTCACCCGAAGTGTCATGCCTCCCATGACAAGGAAATCCTTGTGTGTCTATGCTCATAATTGTTATAAGTTAATATTGCAACATTGGGATTACTTACCATAACCTTAACAATCATAATGGCATTGGAAACCCCTTCTTTTCACAAATGAATTGACCCTTCAGTTAGTTGGGTTCTTTCCCCATTTATCATTAGGACCATATGAACAAGCATATTTGCATAAATGTTTTTGAAAAGTTAGTGCATTTGACAAGCGATAAGTGTACTATGTGCATATGACAAGCGAAAAGTGTACTATGATTACACACATCCAAAAAATGAAATTTTGAAATACTTACACTTCATAATGTAAAGCTGCACTATCCCTCTTTCCTGGGCCTTTTTTTGTTACGGAGAAATCACAAGGAGCATTGGGATTCATTTCCTCCCTTTAATAAAGTGGTGAACTCTTTCTGACAAAATTTTGGCAACCACATCAATGGTTCCATTCCTCCAATGTATTTCAGACCAAACGATATCTTTACTAGAAAAAGATGGCAATGTCTTTGGGATCTTGCAACTCTAGACCAATTATAGTCTCTCGTATGTTCTGCCTACCCATTTTGTATCGAGGCCTACAAAAAAGTGCAACCACTTGACATAAGAAGGAAAAAAGTAATGTGCAAACACTTAAGATAAGAAGGCAAACCTTCCAATATTCTTCTAGGGTGTTCTTATGTATCATTTGGCATGTTGAACTTTTGAAACAACACATTTATCAAAAAAAGAAAACCTAATAAAGAAAAATCAAGAAAATGATCTTGGGGACGGACACTTATTCATGGATTCTAGCTCACCCATAGCTTGTCATCCCACATGGAATATATCTAACTTTGACATGCATTTGAACTTTATAAGAACAGATGTTGGAGAATGGCCTCATGTTATTTTTAGCCTTTATGTACCTTGTGATTCAGATCACCTACTTTAGTTACAGAAGTAGAGAAATGCACTGAACATGATATGAACTTTTGTGATTTTAATGCAGTAGTATTATGCAATATATATGAATGTTATTAGCATCAAGTAGAGGTCCATGGTGCTGGTTTTGCCTTAAGATTGCAACTATTAATGCATCTTGTCTAGTGAAGTAATATAATTTCAGATTGAAGGTGAAA
Source organism: Pseudotsuga menziesii (assembly GCA_001517045.1). NCBI lineage: Eukaryota > Viridiplantae > Streptophyta > Pinopsida > Pinales > Pinaceae > Pseudotsuga > Pseudotsuga menziesii. The sequence goes on from LPNX010567696.1 coordinate 38,334, forward strand.
TTCAAATTATTAGATTGAGAAACTTTATTAATTTCTCATTTTGAAATTTATTTTAAGGTTAATTTGGCTGATCCTTCCTATTGTGCAAATTATACAGAATCTAGAGCTTGTAAGCCATATAGAGGCCTTGTTTAGGAATCTTCACAATGCAGCAGAAGCATTTTCACACGACTCTATTCCAGAACTTTTGGGTGGAAGGATTCATGGAACTCAACCCATAATAGCGATGAAATATGGAACTTTACTTCGTAGTATAACTCAGTCCTTACCGAAAATTAAATGCTAAAATATTCTTCAACAAGGTGGTGGTTCACGTCTTGTGTTGGGAATGACCACAAGCTTGCAGGTAGAACTTCATGTACCACCTTCTATATGCAGTTCTAGTGGTTCAAACAAAGCCTTCATTCATTTTTATCAGTTACAACAAAAGGGAATTATGTTAGACATCCCTACAATGTCCTCTGAAAAGGAAGCTATATCAGGAGATAATAGGGCACCTCCCAGTGCAACGATAATGCTTCCTTTTCAAGATGATCAACAAACAAATTTGTGTCGGATTAACAGTCACCAAGCATTCATCATTTTCATCATTGTTTGTCCTGTAGGTGTGATTGTATACTTTGGTATGGTAAAGGATTAAGCAACTTTCTTATGGTCAAGGAGAATCAAAACTCTCTGAACATTGAGTTGTTTATTCTGTTTTCAAGGTGGAGGTGGACATACTCAGCAGAACCAACTTAAAGAAAGCTTTCACCATCTTAGTTGCAAGATTCCAAGTAGAAGAGATTTTGCCACAAACCCAAAACTCTCTTCAAATTCCCAAAATTTATGTAAGAATATTGGTCCATTGTGTCTTCCTAGCCTCATTATGGCTGCAAAAAAAATTCTTCTAAAATCAATTTATGCTTCCTTTTTAAGGATCACATATCCCTTAAAGCATATTGATGCATTTGCTTATTTCTCTTATTAAACAAGCATCATATGCTGGAGAAATTGACTGAAAAAACAAGAAGAATCATGTATGCACAAAGTTTCAAACGTGTACCTTTTCAACACCTAGCACTTCAAATATGAATTCCATAAAATAAAAAGTCAAAATAAATGGTGAACTTGATTACATTTGTTCCAAATAAATCTAATGGCTGCCATAGTAAATAGTTATTCATGGTATGAATTCTAATCAACCTCCACAGGATTTCAATTTGTTCATTAACTTCTAAGACTTTACTGAAAGCTCTGTGTTTTAGAAAAAAATCTTCTAAAACAAGGTTTGATAGGACTCCTCAACAAGTTTTAGCATCCAATGGTGTTGTTGGGGTTCGATGGCCATTGCTACTCCAAAAAGTATTTCATTGTTCATTGCATACTACGAACATAATGGTTTAGTAAAAGAAAATCGCCCTTGCTAATTCTAGTAGACTCCAAGTTAAAGGTGTTAATTTGTTGAGAAAAAATATCTTTCAACACAATCTCCTACATTGTTTCCTTCTTAACATTGGGAGAAGGCTATAGTGTCATCTTCCTTTCCATTATCTCAACTCTCTTTTGATAGAGGCATGCATGCTTATCCCCTTGATGATTCGACAGGTCATGATGTGGAGGTTTCTATGTTCTCTGGTGGTTTGATTTGGATGTCTCTGGGCTAAGTACAGATAGTAATACAAATCTTTGGGGTAGGATCAAGTCCAACAGAGATAAAAGATGAAGTACATGAGTTTGAGGGTGTATCACTATCCGTTTAGTTCAAACATTAGTCTACCTGGTGCAGGCTATGCTAAATAGCTTGATTATTGATTATGACAAGAACAATATTTCTCTCAAAGCATCTTAGAGAATTTTTTTAAATTCAAGAACTTTGTGTTGGCCAAATGATGAAGTAATGGAACTATTTCCAATACGGATAATGTTATTTCTTCAAGCATATGTTTGGAAAATTTGAAATGTAAGAAAGCTGGTGAACAATAGAGGATAACCAATTTTGCAGTGCAGAATATACCATGGGACTTGTCTTGTAAAACTTCTGATATTGTATTTGTCTAAGACAAATGTATATCCTAAAAAAAGAAAAATGTCAATATCTATTCAATGTTCAAACTTCATATATTTTATTATGTAATATACAAATATGCAGAGAAATAAGCAATTTAATATGTGGAGAAATTTTGAAGTGTATGAAAGTGCAAATACCAACGTTTTGATCAAGGATGAAGGTGATTTCTGCTGAAACCTCTTTGGATGCTCCTGCCCAAACTAATCAGATTTCCCGAACTGGTGTTGTCAAGTGCACTGATGTGGTGGGAGTGCAGGCAGGAAGCAAGGGAGGGGAGTCCGATGCACTACGTTCAAATGCATGGTCGAGTAGCTAGCCATGCATTAACTGCATGGATCATGGATGATTTGGCCCTGATAGCCCACTGACATGGACGACGGAGGGCGGAGTGGATTAGTCGATTTGCGCTAGAGAAAAAGCAACGTCGATAAGGTCTCAGTCTCCCCAAGGTTAACGGAGTGAGCTAGAGACTCGACGGCATCGGGTGGGCCCGAGTGCAAATCGTCAGGTTGATAGCTCACTCCTAACCCAATGGCCATCCAAACCTTTAATAACAATTTCTTTATCTTGATTTTAAGAGGTCACTAAAGGAGAGAAACGCCCTATTTCCAATATGAAAATATTTTTTAAACATGTGACATCATGAAATATTGAAATAATAGGTTTAAAAGTTTTAATATTTTTTAATTTAGTATATATTTAATATGATATTAATTTTATTAAAAAAAATAAAATTTCTAAATAAAAAAATTAATATAGATTTTAACACTAAAAATTCAACATGATTTTATATAGAAAGAATAAAATGACTTCCGTTAGGTTGATCCTCTCAACCAGTAACTTACCTTGATCCTTTTGAACGAGTTGTTACCCTAGTCTCTTGAGTTAGTTGTTCTATGCAAGTCGTAAGTTCCTCTAGAGTGAGTTCTTGTAGTTTGATCCTCTCAAAATATTTGTTACGCTTGTCTCTTGAGCTAGTTGTTCTCTCCAAGCCGGATCTAGTTGTTCTGTGCAAACATAACGAGTGAGTTCCTATAGCTTGATCCTCTCGAACGAGTTGTTACGTGTCTCTGCAAGCCGCAAGTTGAAAGCCAACAAAAAAATCTAAGCAAATAAGGGTATATATATATCGAACAAGAGAAAGCTTAACATATATATTTGGGAAGAATCTTTTCTTAAAAAAAATTAATTATTCGAAATAATCTTTTTTTTCTATTTATGTGGTAATGTTTAAAATTATATATATATATAATTTAATTTTTATTAAAAAATTATATAAGTTTATAAACTATTTAGTTTTATAATTTACAATTAAAATTATTTATTAAAAATGATTGTTACTCAAGTAAAGAAATAAAAATAGCATTAATAATATAAATTAAATTATTAATATATAATTATATGTGGGGAGGTGGGAGGGGGGCCGGGGTAATCTTTTCCCCGGATGGAAACCAGCTATTATCCTTCTCTTGGGGATTGGGAATTGAATTAAATGATATGGCAGAAGCACTTGCTCTTTGGTAGGGTCTGAAGTTGGCCAAAAATCAAGGATTAAAGGACATTGCAGTGATCGGGGATTCTCTACTTGTCATCCAAACCCTAAATGTGAGCTATCTTCCTGAAGACGTTAAGATTCGACAGATGGTCAAAAGAATCCATAGTCTCAGATTATCTTTTCAAAATCTCGATGCCTTTCATGTTCTAAGGAAAAACAATGTTCGGGCGGACTTAGCTGCCAATGCGGCCTCCTCACTGGCCCGAGGGATCCTTGATCTCAATGGAAGCATCCCCTAGAGCCCCATCCCTTAAGCGATGGGCACCCATACGACCTGGCCTTGATGAACCACCTGGGGCTGAAGGGTGGAGCTGACGATTGTCATTCCGTTTTGTGCCATATGGTGGAACAAGGAGGACACATGAAGGCTCATGGAGATTTGAATGGATTTCGTGGGAATTTAAGACCGTCACACTTGGATTAATGCTGCTCCAAGGGAGGCTGCGTCATTCTGTACTCCCCTCTCCCTGCATTGATTTCATTCACTGTCGCCATTCAAGCCATGAGAGTGACCTGTACTACCACATCAGTTCGCATGATGCTGAGGCTTGATCCTGGAACTATTAAAGGTGGCGAATGGATGCTAATTTCTCACCCCTGGTTAATTTGTGAAGATCGTGCTCCTGCTGGTTTTGGGCATCGAATGTTGTTCATTGTCTCCATGGAATCCTCCCCCGAATCCTCTACCTCCTCCCCGAATAGGAATTTGAATGAGGAATTGTAGACACTTAAGAAGAAGTTGAAAAAAATGGAACGACTAGTCCACTGCATGGATATCGAAGGTGGTCGTAGGCTGGAGAATGTAGATCAAGACTTAATTCATCTGTAGAAAGAGTTTGAACTGAACTCGGGATTTCGAACACTGAGCAAGTTTTTATCAGGTTCCTGGTAGAGCTGGAACTCAAGGTGGATAGGCTGGAGTTGAAGGTAACTAGGCTGGAATTGCAAGGAAGTTCTGGTTTATCTGGTCATCCTGAAGGACTCGCCGACAGGCACCCGTAGTCTCTCTTCGCCGCCCATTTTTGGAACCATGTATTCCCTACCCGTTTGTAATTTACTGTTTATATATGTCTCTGTTAGTAATACTCTTCTGGAGTAAACGTAAAACTATTTGTTTGTCGGTCTCACTTGGGCTGAATTTGCCACTTTCTCAAGGGCGCCTTTGTACTAATACTTTATGTTGTTGCTGAAACTACGGAAGTACTGAATTTTGTGGCTCTTCCAGTGATTAAACCACTGTTACTTAATATAATCGTTTCTGTGTTAAAAAAAAATATAATTATATCAATATAATATTATATAATATAACTATCACATTAATATCATTATTTAATAACATTATAATATATAAAATCTTTAATTTGAAATACATATAACATTATAGTATTTAATATATAAAAAATATTAAAAAATATGTAGACTTAATATTCTCCTGCATAAGCTTGAAATGATAGAGGAATCAACAAGTGGGGCCATCCAGTACTTGACTTATAATGTCTGCTACCGCTATACCTCCATTATACTCCTAGGTGCACCCACACCGTCATGCTACCACTATACCCCTAGATACACCCATATAGTATAGGTGCAATCATGTAACATTAATAAGTATGAGTGATTTGAATTCGTGACCTCTATTTACCTAGCTTGAACATTTATTAAAAAAATTATATTCAATAATTTGTCGAAAATATCTCCATCCAAACTCTCATTCCTACATGTAATGTAATATTTTATGCTTCAATATTCTACCCAAAGTTATATGTTTTATGTGTTTTCAATTTGAATGTTTTAATTTAAGGCTTTCTGCTTGGTTCTAATAAATTCACTTTTCTTAAGTTCTAATATTCATTTTATTTAAATATTACATACCTCAACTTAAATTGAAAATTTAATAATATTAAATTAGATTATAACATAACTTCAAATGGTTAAACACCCATAAATATATATTAAAAAGACTTAGCAGTAAAAACAAAATTGTTATTAAAACTATATGTAGAGTACATGGAATTTCATAATATAGTTATTCAATAATATTTTTTTAATAAAATTATATTAGAATATATGAGATTACACAACTTATACAAAATCTTAGATTCAAAAGATATGCAAAAACAACTTCATTAAAAGGTATCCATACATATTTAATATATTGAAAGTTGTAGTTTTCTTTTTATTTAAATATCATATATCAACTTGACATAGAAGGATAACATTATTGTATGGAGAACCTTTCTATATATGAGGATCAACTCTAAATGAAAGTACCTCTAACAACCTTTCAATAACCTTTCATGATCATCTAGTCCAAGCTTCCATCTTTGGCGTTAACTTCCATTTTTTTTCATCAATAACAATGACAAATGAGTAGCAATGACATGATGACTATATTGCATAACTATATTATGTGCTCCATACTCTTCAGATATATTTCCATTTCTAATTTTTTTCCACCCGTTTAAATATTTTCTCTTAAGAATGGAGCCTCTCTCAAAGTCTTGGCCATCACTATCAATTAGGATCTCCAACAATTTGGATTGAATGGAAGTACATCACAACAAAAAATAGTAAACACTTTCAACATTTTTAGAAGGTGCTATAACAACAAAGAGAACCCATGTATGACACTTTATACATGTTCAAAACTTAAATTACATGCTAAATTCAGTTATTCTCTAGTCAAAATCCAACACACACACACACACACACCATCAATTTCATAATTCAATATTTCAAAAAATAGGTAGTTGCATGCATACCTTTACGTACTAATCCCAAAATTATATCATAGTCTAAAGAGAATTTGGGGCCCTCATCTTTGTCTTCATTTGGATTATGCACACCTGAGTAGGACCAACATGATCTAAAGGTTCTAAGATTGTTTGTCTCCATTAATCAACAAATCCTTGTTGTATATTTACACAAGTCTCTTGGAATTCATTCCCTATGCAAAATGTAACAAACACGATCTATGATATGTAAGACCTAATCAATGTAATCTATACTTCTAATGGAATGAAAATACCTTGTACTTGTTACCGTTTGACGTGTATAAGCATGCTCACGATTAACACATGTTATATTCCCAAAAAAACTTCAAACAAACTTGTCGATCTTATCATCAAGCTCATGACACAAATTATGTGTACACTGTTGGAGGAGCTAGTCGGTGAGTCGACTAGTCAAATAGCTGACTAATTGGAGATTAGGTCGGCCGCATGAGGTCGTGTCGGTTAACCGAACCGACAGGTAGTTATCTGTAACTATTTGTAATCATATATATTAGGTTGTTGAGACAGATGAGAACTCGGTTCAGTTCTATGTATGTATGGACCCTCATGTTATAGTATAATTTGTTACTTCCCTATCTATGTTCTTGTCTCTTGTGCCTGTTATGTCTATATGATTCCATGTGTATTATTGGTAACCCTCTGTGATCTGTGAAATTACAACATACACCGATCAACAACAATTTTTATATCTTTCATCATGTCAGCATAAAATTGCAGTTGATATCTTCTAAGGGATCACTTAAAACAAGATCCAACTCCATCATGCTCTCATTTTCCATGACCACTTCAAAAAATCTCCATGGATGCCAAAATCTTATGTTATGATGAATTTGAAACAACCAAAAACATCATTTTGCTGACTTGAATTCCCTGGGCAACCATCTGACTGGACCCAATGTTGTTTGAAATTGACACCCCTATCATTTATAAGAAAATCAAGAAATATGTTGAAAGAATGTTTCAAAAAAAGTGTATCAAGATTTGAATTATCACTAATGTAAAAGTGAACCTCTTTGATCACTATCAATTTTTAGGAAGTGCTTTGTATTCCATTTAGTTGTTCTTACGCATGCCTATAGCATACATGGACCAAAATTGAAACTTCTTATTAATGGTGATAATGGTTTTGTATTTATTTCCGAGGGAAAAAAAGTGTAGTTATCGGCAAAGTCAATGCCAAATAATACTATACCATCTAGAAAAGTGTCCCCACTAGCTCAAAATTGTAAGTCCTACCATCATGCCATTTGGCTATATTGGACATACCAATATGTTTTTCACTATCTTAAATGTATTGATGAGTTGTTTGATGGGAATTTCATCTCCAACTAAGTCAATCCTTCTAGATTCACCTTCATGAGATAATGAAGATGCTACATACTTAAACAATTTCCTTTTGATAATGTCATCTAAATAATCATATGCATAATCCTTCCATTTATTTAAATTAAAACAGTTATCCCATTTATTTTTGACAAACTTCATATTATAAAAAATATCTCCTTCTCCCCTTTCACAAAGTAAATTCTTGATGAAATCAGTGACATGCATTTGAGGGACTTCATTTGTTGGTTGGAATTGTAACATGTAATTATGAAATGCTTGGTAATACTATCTGAATTTCACATGGTACTTGCAACAACATTTGTCATGAAGTTTGTTGAGATGTATATAAAAAGATGTTTCTCAAAAGATAAATGACCAAGGCCTCCCTTATAACTTTCTTCACCTAATATTTAAGTGCCTTTGAACTTGCACTAACCAACCTTTTATTAGATGTCATTTTATGGAGAATTGCTATAAAAATAGATCTGATAGTAGCTCTACATTCCTTTGTGTGGTTTTTATTTCCAATCAAGTCATATGATGAACTGAAATTATTAACCATTTCATCCAACACCTATTTGTTATCATCCTGATTGATGTAATGTCCTTTTCTAAATTTTTACTAAAATGCCCACTTTTCCAATTTTTCACAATTTTTGCTCTTGATTAGTCTTATTGTCTTGGTCTCCAAATTGGCCCAATTTCTCCCAAATATTCAGAGAAGGTGTATGAATGATATAATAAATTAATTATTATGTTTAGGGATGTATTATGGCCCTCCAATTACTTCTAAAAGTTTGTACTAAATTCTGAACAAGATAGATGATTTTATTAGCAATTTTGGGGCTCAAATCCCCCCCGGGTAATTTTCAGAATGGCCTCCCAAATGTATATAAACCCACTTGAATTCTAAAATTGAGGTAGGGTATGTGTAGAGGACATAAAAATGGACTCATATTCTGAACCAATCGAACACCCATGCTTATTGTCACTTCCTTCAATCAGATATAGAAAAACTAGTTTTGAACCCTTGGGGAAATGAGATGCAATTTAATCCAATCGATATGGAATTCGACCCAATGGAAAAAAAACATTATATAATGAATATGAAACATCAAATATGCTTCATTGAAATTCCATTCATGCATGAATAATCAATAGTTTACACAACCATTGAAATCTACCAATATTATAAGAGTTTGCAACAAAGAAGTGGGGAATGGCACTGTTTCTTTATTACTGATCAATAATACATAAAATATCTTGGCATTTTGGCCTGATATATTTCTAAGAAAATAGAGTATATTATTCACATCAGAATACAAAATTCTATATCAATAGGAGCTCCCTAAAAAATATAAATGGCTCACCAAGTGTGCCTCACTCCACTAGGCTGAAATATGGTGAACGAATTTGAGATGGGAGGGGGAATGAGCTGAATCCTGAAGTGTCCATGAGATGTTGTAGCTACACATGTATATTATAAATCCATTGAATCTCCTTGAAATACCTGAGTGGACTCACCAATCACCAATTAGGATGGGAATCGTTCACCCTCAAAATTGGCTCAAGCATGAACTAGTCACTCACTAGCTCTCTCTCTTAACAACAACAAATTTCACAAATAATAAAAAATCTCCTTCTCATGGATGATCCCTGTATTTTATAAACATTAATGGTATCCTCAGCTTCCAAATACATCCATAAACCAAATCCAAGTCTAATTGGTGTGGCTGCTCATGCTATGCCATGTGGCCTCTCTTGTCACCTTCGATCTTCTCTCAAATTGAGTAGGAACCCATTGGGCTTTTCCAAATCACATGAGAGCTCTATTGGATACTCTATTTCAACTTTATATGTCAAATATGTCAGATTTCAGCCTTCATATATGACTTGTGTCATAACTATCATAGAATCTCCATCATCGGTGTCATAGATGTCATAAGTGTAAGGGAAATCTAGCCAAGTGTCCATGAAACTCCCCATTTGGCTCTTCCTTGCTCATGTAAGTTACACTTCATTCCAATTTAGACCTATGAACTATATGGAAAAGTATATTGACCTTATAATCCATCCAAAACATTAGGCTTTCCATATATTCTGATGAAATGGCTAGGAAAAATGGAGACATATGGAGACTATGGGGCCCACTCAAACTAGAATTCCTATGTTAAATAGCATCCACCTCTTGCAATTTCAAATCTATGGAAATCCTAATGTTTTGGATGGATTATAAGGTCAATATAATTGTCCATATACTTCATAGGTCGAATTTGGGATGAAGTGTAACTTACATGAGCAAGGAAGAGCCAATGGGGAGTTTCATGGACACTTGGCTAGATTCCCCTTACACTTATGACATCCATGACACCAATGATGGAGATTCTATGACAGTTATGACACAAGTCAGATATAAAGGCTTAAATATGACATCTCTTACATATCAGGTTGAAATAGAGGATACAATAGAGCTCTTATGTGATTTGGAGAATCCCAATGGGTTCTTACTCAATTTGGGAGAAGATGGATGGTGAAGAGAGAGGCCACATGGCATAGCATGAGAAGCCACACCAATTCGAATTGGATTTGGTTTATGGATGTCTTTGGAATCTGAATAGACCATTAATTTTTATAAAATACAGAGAGCAGCTATGAAAAAGAGCTTTTTGATCAGTTGTGAAATTTGTTGTTGTGAAGAGAGAGAGTTAGTGAGTGACTAGTTCATGCTTGAGCCAATTTCGAGGGTGAAAGATCCACATCCTAATTGGTGATTGGAGAGGACACTCAGGTATTTCAAGGAGATTCAATGGATTTATAATGTACAGGTGCAGCTACAGAATCTCATGGACACTTCAAGATTCATTTCATTCCCCTCCCATCTCACATTCTTTCGCCATATTTCATCCTGGTGGACTGAGGTGCACTTGGCGAGCCATTTATATTTTTGAGAGAGTTACTCTTGCTCCAGAATTTTGTATTCTGATATAAATACTCTTATCTCTCTGTAAATAAATTTATCAGGTCTAAAGGCCAACAAATCTAATGTATTATTGATCAATAATAAAGAAACAGGGCCATTTCCCACTTCTTTGTTGTAAACTCTTATAATATTGATAGATTTGAATGGACGTGTAAAATATTGATTATTTATGAATGAAGGAATTTAATTAAATAATATTAGTGGTTTAATATTCAGTAATTAGAATTTGTGGGAATTGGGTCAAATTTCATAGCAATTGGAGCAAACTACATCTCATTTCCCCAAGGTTCCAAAACTAGTTTTTTATATATGATTGAAAGAAGTGATAACAGCCATGGGAATTCGATTCGTTATACATATGAGTCTATAATAATGTATTATAGACATAAAATACTTCAATTTGATAATTCCAGTGAGTTTATTCACATTTTGGAAGCCATTCCGACAATTACCCTGGGGGGGGGGTGGGGATTTGAGCCCCAAAATTGCTAGTTAAAGCATCTATCTTATTCAGAATTGGATATAGACTTACAGAAGTAATTGGAAGGCCATAATACACCCAAAAAAATTATAATTAAGTTATTATATCACGCATACACCTTCTCATATAATTCAAGAGCATTTGGAGCTATTTGGAGTCATCTACCGTTGGGGGTTGGAACCTCAAAATTACTAGTAAAATCATGGAGTTCCCTTGGATAAATATTCGACCCCAAAACCACATATGATGCTTCAAATATAAATTAATTAAATTATTATAACAGGGCCATGTATCATACCCACCATTAGTGAAGGTTGTACAGTGTTGTGAAGAGATTTTTTACAGGACCCAGGGGGGGTTTTCCACCTCCCAAATTGACTTGCCTTGTCCCGAAACTTATTCCCTTGAAAATTACAGAAAATGGTTGGATATATCAGTTGATTATATGTTTGATAGATGTGCTAATGTGTCCCATAACCCCTAAGGACCTTCCTCACCAAGTTTGAAAGCAATTGAAGGAATTTTGGATCAATTGAATCCATATAACTAGAGTTGTAAGAAGATGAATTTGAGTACATTGTGAAAGAATTGAAGAATTGACCATTTTGATAATATTTCCAAAAATGGGACATTACAGTGGTATCATAGCATGGTCTTGGAACCTATTGAAGTTATGGATGGTATAGATGAATTGAAGAAAGTCATTAAGCCATGTGGTGATGATATGTCCAGGCAGGTTAAGCAAGCATTCGAATTGGCACATAAGACTATTCATTTTGGAGACCTTAATGATTGGTTGAAGGAATTTATAAAAAATCATTCAAATAAGATCTCATTAAGGAATAACAATCAATGAAAAAGTAGGGAGTAGACCAAGGAGCTAAAATTTCTATGGGTGGTGAAGAAGAAAAAGTAGTACATGAAGAGGATCGAAATTCACTCCCAAGTGACTCTGAAAAATATGAAGAGAAATCACATAAGTATGAAGAAGTTTCTATTTAAAATACTGAAGATCATTTTGAGACACATTCTACCTTGGAAATGAAACAAGGATAATATAATGATGGATGCTTGAACTATGAAGGAGTACCTACTGATGAGTTTTGACACCTCTATGTTGGTGACATAGAGATCAGATCTAAAAATGTTGCTGCAATCCAAATTTCTCATGAGCATAAATATGAATACCTTGTAGCAGCAAATGAAGAACCAATATCAACTTTCCAATCACCACTTGATCTTCAAGGAGTTGATCAAATCCAGAATGAAGAAGAAGAGGAGGTTCACTCCCATGAACCATCCTTCATTGAAGGATCCTTGAATATGAGTGAAAAGGATATCCAAGAATCCCTTAGCATACTCCATGAAACTCAAGCATTGGTATCAAATTCTTTTTGGAGAGCTACTTCATTGGAGGAGCCATCATTCCTTGAAGACATGGAGAAGATTCAAAGAGCAATGTGGAACATCAAAGATTGTCAAAGGGTAGATTGTTTGTAGGATCATGAGAAATGTGGAAATTTGAATGTGCTTGATGTGTTTGAAGTTGAGCTTGAAGAGATTCAAACACTTGATGAGGTGGAAGAGGAACTTGATTTGTCCCTTGATGAAGGTTATGCAAATTTTAAAGAAGAGCATGATTACTCTACACTGGAACCAATCTATGACAAAGGTTTCACACTTTTGAAGGAGCTCCATGATACTACCCATATGGATCCTTACCATGATGAAAATTCTGCACTTTTTGATCATTTGGGTGAGTTATTTCATTCTCCTACATCCTACAATCCCATATTTTGCAGCATTCATCCTATTGAAGTATGGGTTAAAGGTTTCATTTTGATGGTGCCACATGAAGAGTATGTGCATTATATTTTTCCTTTTGATGATGGAATTATTAGAGAACCATATTATTTACATTTTCAGCAGCATCCTTATTTACATTATTATAATTATACACATCTCCATGCGTGCACCTATGATGTTCACTTGAGTCACTTGGAGACATGATTTTCCTTGCCCCTTTCCTAGTCTATTTGAAGTTGGAGGAACTTCATCCCACAATTGGATGAAGAGTTATATGATTGAAGAACATTGTTATTGGCAGAAACATACTCTGATATTACATGATGACATACATATTCATGAGTGTATTGATGAGACTTCTTTGAGCCACTTGAAGTCTTCATGTTTTCCTTACTCCTTATTTTGTTCAGATTTTGGTGGAGGTTCTCTATTCACTTATTGGATGAAAAAACACATGGATGATTATATTGATGCACATTACATATCATTTGGAGAACATTATTATTCACATTTGAAGCAGCATTCCTTGTTACTTTCTAATGATGCACACCTGCATGGATGCACCTATGATATGCATTTGAGTCACTTGAAGACTCGTGGTTTTTCTTGCTTAACACTTGGTTCATTTGATGTTGGAGGAACTCATCCAACACTGGGGTGAATAGATTTATGATGGGAGAACATTTTTGCTACCATCCAAATACATTGTTATATCTTTATGATTCACTCATTCATGGATGTATGGGTGAGACTTCTTTTAGTCATTTGAAGTCTCCTTGTTTTTCTTACTCGTCATTTGGTTAAGATTTTAGTGGAGATTTTTCATCCACTTCTTGGATGAAAGAATATATGGATGAATATTCTGATGCCTATCACAACCTTTTGTAAAAGCATGATAGGACATGGGATCCTCACCTATGTCATTGGAACATATTTGATTGGTCACTTGAAGCATGTATGCACTTGGAAAATGGTAGTCTACTCACAGGGAGGTATAAGCACTTTCATGATTTTTTGGTGAGGCACCTCCTTGATGTACATTTTTATTATGTTGTTATATACTTTGATGATATATATTATATACTCATGATTTTTTTAAGAATGCATAAAATAAAATGGGATCCGGGAATTCTCTTTCCTAATAGTATGGGTTGGAGAGCACTCTTAATTTTTGGAGTGCAATGCAAGCAATGGGACCTTGGGATAGTTTTTAGTCCCATTGATTTCAAATTATTTGGGGAACAAGAAGTATGGGAGATGGATTCCCCACTTAATAAGGTGATGTTAATCAAAGTATTGCAGTATCAAGCATGGTGGTTCCTCTCTAAAATATTCATGGAATCTCAAAGACTCAAAGTGGGCAGCTCAGTGGCAACTTTAAAGAATCATACAGAAAGCAGGTTCTTCAACAACCATGTTTGAAATTGCTTGAGGACAAGCAATATGAAGGGAGGATTTTTAATGTCCCAAATTTTGCATTGGGTCATAAGGTCCAAATAAAATATTCCATATTCATGAAATTTGTCAAATTGATGCTAAAGGTCAAATCATTACCAAGGAGAAAAATCACTAGTTTCCTAGGTTGGGGGTGGAAGCTTTGAGATTTGGAATAAGGGGGACGATAAATGATGTTTAAACATTAGGAGAAATTAAATATTTATTTAATAGTGTCAATTAAATTAATGCAATTGAATAATGAAATGGCTAGGAAAAATGGAGACATATGGAGACTATGGAGCCCACTCAAGCTAGAATTCCTATGTTAAATAACATCCACCTCTTGCAATTTCAAATCTGTGGAAATCCTAATGATTTGGATGGGTTATAAGGTCAATATACTTGTCCATATAATTCATAGGTATAATTTTGGATGAAGTGTAACTTACATGAGCAAGGAAGAGCCAAATCGGGAGTTTTGTGGACACTTGGCTAGATTCCCCTTACACTTATGACATCTATGACACCAATGATGGAGATTCTATGGAATTTATGACACAATTCAGATATGAAGTCTGAAATATGACATCTCTGACATATCAAGTCGAAATAGAGCATCCAATAGAGCTCTCATGTGATTTGGAGAAGCCTAATGCATTCCTACTCAATTTGGGAGAAGATGGAAGGTGAAGAGAGAGGCCACATGGCATAGCTTAAGCAACCACACCGATTCAACTTGGCTTTGGTTTATGGATGTATTTTTAAGCTGAGGAGACCATTTATATTTATGAAATATAGGTATGAGCCATGAGAAGGATATTTTTGATCAGTTGTGAAATTTGTTGTTGTGAAGAGAGAGAGCTAGTGAGTGACTAGTTCATGCTTGAGCCAATTTTGAGGGTGAAATATTCCCATCATAATTGGTCATTGGAGAGGCCAATCAGGTATTTCAAGGAGATTCAATGGATTTACAATACACAGATTCAGCTACAGCATCTTGTGAACACTTCAGGATTCAGCTCATTCCCCCTCCCATCTCAAATTCTTTCACCATATTTCAGCCCAATGGAGTGAGGCACACTTGGTGAGCCATTTATCATTTTGAGGGAGCTCCTCTTGCTCCAGAATTTTGTATTTTGATTTAAATAATATGCTCTCTATTTTTAGAAATTTATCAGTTATAAAGGCCAATAAATATCATGTATTATGGTGTAATGTCCCCTTTTTGGAATTTTATTAAAATTCCCAATTTTTCAATTCTTTCACAATTTTGGCTATTGACTAGTTTTGATGTCTGGAGCTCCAAATTGACCCAAATGCTTCCAAATTTTCTCTAAAGGTACATGAATGATAATATAAATTAAATATAATGCTAATGTATGTTTTGTGACCTCCCAATTACTTCTACAAACTTGTTTAATGTTCTGTTCAAAGTAGGAGTCTTTACTAGCAAATTGGGGCTCCAATTCCCCTTGGGTAATTGTCGGAAATGGCTTCACAAATGATCCCAAAGCCACTTGAATTTATAAAAACAGGCTGGGTATGTGTAAGGGACCTTTTAAAAGTCTCATATGCATCATGTTTTAGTTTATATAGTCTGTTATGACTCTTTCCAAAACAACCCCCAAGTCACAATTTCGACCCTTGGGGAAAATGCACCAAATCTTCTCCCAATGCAATAAAAATGAGTAAAATGGATTCCAATGCTTAAGTAATGAACATGAGAAATGAAATACACATTAATTAAAGTCAATACATCATACATTTATCAAAGATACTGTTGGAATATAATTCGTTGGGATTATACGTTATTGTAAATATTAGGAATATGAAGAGACTCTCGGATGTGTGATCCCAAGAGTCATCGTAGATGTATAAATAAAGGAATTATATGGAGAAATAATAAGAATTCAGGAGTTATTCCACCTTACAGTAGTATCAGAGAGATTCATAACTCCTGCATGTACAGTCTACATCCGAGACTCTCTCTCCCATCCTGTGCGCATTCATGTATACGCTATTCTCTTCCAGACCTGCGTTGAGCAATTAAACGGTAAAAAGATGCTATGCTTCCTCCATTTGCTGCATGGTTTTGACTGTTCATTGCAAGAAGGTTTTAATTCGATTGCTATATACCTAACCCTAATTCTGCATAACCGCTTCATTTTTTCCGTTTTAAAAATGATCTCATTCAGCTGCTGTGTATAGTGAACTGTTAGTTCCATTCTTACTTTGATACTATGTATAGAGTGCTCTCAATCCCGATTCCCATATAGCTTGATCTCTCATTTTATAATACTCGCTTCAATCTCAACAATCGTGTGACAATCATCATATGAATATTTCTTTATGAATGCGTTCTATTAAATATTATGTGATATATGTGAGGAGTCTGTGAGTTCCCTATTTGATACCATAATAATATTGTGTTCTTTGTGAGCTGCACATTTTGAGTGTGAGCTACATTCTATGGGTGAAATACGACCTCAATGAGAGGGACATATCCTGAGATTTGTGACTCAAGTGAGGATTGAATATAGCGACCAGTAGATATTGAAGGCGCCTTGATGTTGAATGTCTATGATGAAGACTCATGAATCTTTCTTTTTATGTGAAGACTGAACCTGTGATTTGCTACTGCAATTTTCTTAAAGCACAGTGACTAAAGACTGTTGGTCGAGATTCACACATTTTTCGACTACGTGGAGGGTTACATTGGAAATCTCTTCTCTATTGCTCAGCTGCTCGTATTCTGCAGCTCATATTCCTGGAGCCTCCAACCCTCTATGTTGTGCTGCTCGGTGATCTCCTGCATGCTGCTTGTATGTGTTAGTGGAACTTTATGTTTTGGTGCTACTCAATGATGTACTGAGAGGCTTTCTCAATGATGTGCTACTCATATGCATTGGGTTTTCTCTCCGCGTTGAACGCCTGGTTCCTTTGAAGAAGCTTCTGTTCTTTGCCTACGTTGTTGACTTTGGTTTGGTCTCGGTTTGCCTACTGTGAAGACTGCGTTGACAAGAAGTTTTTGTTCTAATCTCTTGAAGAAAGCCTGCTTTTCTTTGACCTGTGACCTGCTCCTTTGCGTTGGTGAGAGATTGTTTTCTACTAGTTTGAAAGCCATTGAAAAGCATATTTAAAGTTAGTATTGTAGGCTTGAGAGGATTAAGTTTGTATTCCAAAGTTTGTATGACAATAGCAGAGACATTGACATTGTTGTAAAGCTTGAGGAAGGTGGTAGAGACTTAGACCTGCACCTTTACTCTTTCTTCTTTTTCTCCTATTGTTTTAGTTGCAAGATTCATCACAAAAGATGCAATCTATAGCATCTGTAGTTGGTTCCACTCTCACTGGCAAAGAC
Source organism: Pseudotsuga menziesii (assembly GCA_001517045.1). Classification (NCBI taxonomy): domain Eukaryota; kingdom Viridiplantae; phylum Streptophyta; class Pinopsida; order Pinales; family Pinaceae; genus Pseudotsuga; species Pseudotsuga menziesii. The sequence goes on from LPNX010567696.1 coordinate 56,125, forward strand.
ACTTATCCATAATGGTGGAGGAAGATCAAATCTACCTTCATCTACAATGACCTTTGGGACGGTATTTACGAAGGCACCACAATAGAGACAGAAGCTGGAGGGCCCATAACCAGAGACCCAGGACCTCCAGAATTCGAGAAAGAGAAGGCCATTTGGAAAACAAAAGACAAGAAAGCTTTAGCAGTAATCATTGCCACAGTCAGTGAAGAGGTGAGCTGGCACATATTTCCTGCAAAGTCATGTTTTGAAGCACTAAAAACGTTAAAAGATCTGTATGATGCACACTCTGAAATGGAAGTTATTCAACTAATGCTAAAACTATTTAGTTTAGGAGTAAAAGACAATGATCCCATGTTAGTTTCCTTTGAAATCAAAGCTATCATGCACAAGATTCAAGCCACTGGTATGAAACTAGATCTTCCCCTTGCAGCATTTGTAAAATCTTTGTATCCTTCTCACTCCAACTATCTTGAGTCGTTGCAAGCAAGTGACAAGTTCAAATCACTGACATTTGACACCCTGGTAGAGAAGATAGCTGACAGAGAGAAAGCTTTTGGTAAGAAGACAACCGAGCATTCTGGAGAATCACTTTGCTTTGCTCAAAAAGCAAAGAACCACACCAAATACCAATCCAATGATCATCGCAAAAGAGAAAGCAGCAAGAGAGGAAGAGGAAGAAGAAACTTCAGAGGTAGAGGAGGCAGAAACAACTCCAGCAAAAGATCAGATTTGAAGTGCAAGTGTTGTGGAAAGATTGGACACACAGCAGATCAGTGTTGGGATTCGTGGGACTCCATCAAAGACAGGCATAACCAGAAGAAAGATGACAATAAGAACCAAGATGCTAGTAAATCTTCAGATTCTGCTCATTGTATTGTTGCACATTGTAATCTTGGTATTAATGAAATGACTTCACTTTCATCTTACACAGATTGTTGGCTACTTGATACTGGTGCAACATCACACATGACTTTTAGAAAAGACTGTTTTGAAGAACTTAATGAAACAATAAATGGCATAGTTCACTTTGCAGATAATTCAAGTCTTAAACCAAAGGGAATGGGCACCATTCGGCTGAAGATGCTTGGATTCCCTGATTTCTTGTTGAAGAATGTTCTGTATCTTCCAGAGTTTCAGAGAAGCCTACTGTCCTTGGTGCAGATTCGATAGCAAGGCCATTCCATCCACGTGTTTGATGGAATCGTAGAAATAAGAAAGTCCTCTGACAACCAAGTCATCATGACTAGATACGAAGATGGGAAGCTGCTGAAGCTAAAGGGTTCATCTGCAAGGGTTTAGAACTATGCCTACCTCTCTCAGCATGGAGAAGGTAATTTGTCATCAAGTTTATTGTGGCATGCAAGATTTGGTCATCTGAATTATAACAGTCTTCGTTTGTTGAGAAATAATGGTGTATTTGGTTTTCCCATCATTCCCAAAGAGAAGAGCAAATGTGATGCATGTATATTAGGGAAAAACAGTAAGCTGCCATTCCATGAATCTATATTCAGAGCAAGTAGGAAATTAGAATTAGTGCATTCTAATTTATGTGGCCCAATGCCAACTCCTTCTGCCAATGGGAATAAGTATTTTATGACCTTTGTTGATGAATACTCAAGAATGTGCTGGATTTACTCATTAAAGACAAAATCATAAGCATTTCAAACATTCAAGGACTTTCATGCATTGATATAAAAACAAGCACAATCTAAAATTGGTACACTTCGTACTGACAATGGGAAATAATACACTTCAAATGCTTTTGAAGATTATCTTCTCCAACATGGGATTGCACATCAGACTACAGTTCCCTACAATCCTCAACAAAATGGTGTATCAAAAAGAATGAACAGAACCATAATGAATATGGTACGCTCAATGATGTTTTTTAAGAATGTAAAACTAATGTTTTGGGGTGATGCAGTGAAATGTGCAGCCTATTTGAGAAATAGAAGTCCCTCAAATGCTCTTGATAACAAGAATCCACATGAAATGTGGTTTGGCCATCTCCCTTCAGTCAGGCATCTCAGAGTTTTTGGTTCCACCTGTTATGCCTTGATTCCAAAGGAGCAAAGAAACAAGCTTGGTGCTCGAAGCAGAAAATGCATTTTCCTGGGGTATGAAGAAAACTCCAAGGCATAGCATCTGTATGATGAGGTAAACAAGAAGTTTGTTATTTCCAGAGATGTCATTTTTCTTGAGACTAATAAAAATGACCAGTCCATTGAGAGACAACTTGATCATTTGGAAAAATATCCTCATCTAAAGAAATATTCTGAAAATAAATATGAAATTCCAAACCTTGAAGGGGGGATTCCTATTCTGGATCAACCTTCAGAATTTCCATATGAAGCACCAACTCCCCCGCATGAAGAAGTTCCTGCTACTTCACCTAAACAAGAGATTCAACTGGATGATGTGATTGAGATAATTGGAAGACTCAACCTTGAAGGAAATGAAGCATCACCAGCTGATCAACCAGGACCATCACGAAAGATTCCTAAATGGGCCACAAAGACACTTGAAAGTGTCCATCCGGATGAAGTTGGAAATATAGGAATGAGAAGTTCAAAAATACATGAAGATGGAGGAGAAGCAGATAATTCAGGTGATGACATGGATGTATCATTTGATTGTGAATTTAATTTATCTGCTAACTTTGAACCAACTTCCTTTGAAGAAGCTTCTACTCGAGTTGAGTGGAAAGAAGCTATGCAGAATGAGTATGATGCACTCATGAAGAATGGAACTTGGAAGCTGGTTGACCCTCCAATTGCAACCAAACCAATTGGCTGCAAGTGTGTGTACAAGAACAAATACAGATCAGATGGCTCACTTGACAAGCACAAAGTGAGGCTTTTAGCAAAAGGCTATGCATAGAAGGAAGGAATTGACTATGAAGAAACGTTTCCTCCTACACTAAAATGGGCTACCATCCATACCTTACTCTCTTTAGCTGCTCAGAATGGGTGGAAAGTTCATCAGATGGATGTGAAGACTGCTTTCTCCATAGAATGCCTTTATTTATACATCTATGATGAATCTTGGGATCACACATCCGAGAGTCTCTTCATATTCCTAATATTTACAATAACGTATAATCCCGACGGATTATATTCCAACAATCCCCCCCTTAATTTGAAGGGGTGTTAGTAAGTCCAAGCATGTTTCTGAATCTTTCAAACTTTTCTCGTCCAAGCGCTTTGGTGAAGATGTCTGCAACTTGATCATCTATGGAACAATGTCGAAGATGGAATGTCTTGGCCTCTACATGATGTCGAATCAAATGATACTTTGTGTTGATGTGTTTGGTTCGATCATGGAATCTAGGATTCTTAGCCAGCTTGATTGTAGAAGTATTGTCAATCAATAATGGAGTGGATTTCTCTTGTTTTTCTTGCAAATCTTCAAGTATCTTCCTGATCCATACTCCTGTCTCCTTATCACCATCAAAATATGAATATGAGTACCCAATAAGTTTGAAGTCATCCACCTTAGAGTACTTGAGTCCAACGTCTTGAGTCCCCTTCAAGTATCTTAGAACTCTTTTTGCAGTTGACCAGTGTCATTCACAAGGTTTATGCATGAACCTTGAAAGTATGCCAACAACATAAGAGTAGAGATAGAGATAGGGTTGCATTCTGTCATGCAAAATTTGTCTAGTAGTTCTCCAACATATTTTTTCTGAGATAGGAATATGTACTTAGGATGTTGAGTGACTTCAATTCCTAAGTAATAGTGGAGATGTCCCATATCTGTCATTTCAAAGATCTTTTTCAAATATTTCTTTATGGATGCTATATAGCTCTCATTGTTCCCTGTCATCAAAAGATCATCTACATACACCACAAGATACACAACAGATCTTCCAACTTTCTTTATAAACAGTGTTGCATCATCAAGATCAAAATGTTTGAAATTTAACTTCAAAAGATGCTCGGTTAATTTTTCATACCATGCGCGAGGCGCTTGTTTTAGGCCATACAAGGATTTGACAAGCTTGCATACCTTTTGTTCTTTTCCTTTCACAACAAATCCTTCTGGTTGAGACATGAAGACATTCTCTTTCATGTCTCCATTCAAGAAAGCATTCTTCACATCCATCTGATGAACTTTCCACCCATTCTGAGCAGCTAAAGAGAGTAAGGTACGGATGGTAGCCCATTTTACTGTAGGAGAAAATGTTTCTTCATAGTCAATTCCTTCCTTCTGTGCATATCCTTTTGCTACAAGCCTCGCTTTGTGCTTCTCAAGTGAGCCATCTGATCTGTTTTTGTTCTTGTACACCCACTTGCAGCCAATTGGTTTGGTTCCAACTGGAGGGTCAACCAGCTTCCAAGTTCCATTCTTCATGAGTGCATCATACTCATTCTGCATAGCTTCTTTCCACTCAACTCGAGTAGAAGCTTCTTCAAAGGAAGAACTGGTTCAAAGTTAGTAGATAAATTAAATTCACAATCAAATGATACATCCATGTCATCACCTGAATTATCTGCTTCTCCTCCATCTTCATGTCTTTTTGAACTTCTCGTTCCCCTCTTTCCAACTTCATCCAGATGGACACTTTCAAGTGTCTTTGTGGCCCATTTAGGAATCTTCTGTGATGGTCCTGGTTGATCAGCTGGTGGTGCTTCATTTCCTTCAAGGTTGAGTCTTCCAATTCTCTCAATCACATCATCCAGTTGAATCTCTTGTTTAGGTGAAGTAGCAGGAACTTCTTCATGCGGGGAAGTTGGTGCTTCATATGGAAATTCCAAAGGTTGATCCAGAATAGGAATCCCCCCTTCAAGGTTTGGAATTTCATATTTATTTTCAGAATATTTCTTTAGATGAGGATATTTTTCCAAACGATCAAGCTGTCTCTCAATGGACTGGTCATTTTTATTAGTCTCAAGAAAAATGACATCCCTGGAAATAACAAACTTCTTGTTTACCTCATCATACAGACGGTATGCCTTGGAGTTTTCTTCGTACCCCAGGAAAATGCATTTTCTGCTTCGAGCACCAAGCTTGTTTCTTTGCTCCTTTGGAATCAAGGCATAATAGGTGGAACCAAAAACTCTGAGATGCCTGACTGAAGGGAGATGGCCAAACCACATTTCATGTGGAGTCTTGTTATCAAGAGCATTTGAGGGACTTCTATTTCTCAAATAGACTGCACATTTCACTGCATCACCCCAAAACATTAGTTTTACATTCTTAAAAAACATCATTGAGCGTACCATATTCATTATGGTTCTGTTCATTCTTTCTGTTACACCATTTTGTTGAGGATTATAGGGAACTATAGTCTGATGTGCAATCCCATGTTGGCGAAGATAATCTTCAAAAGCATTTGAAGTGTATTCTTTCCCATTGTCAGTACGAAGTGTACCAATTTTAGATTGTGCTTGTTTTTCTATCAATGCATGAAAGTCCTTGAATGTTTGAAATGCTTCTGATTTTGTCTTTAATGAGTAAATCCAGCACATTCTTGAGTAGCCATCAACAAACGTCATAAAATACTTATTCCCATTGGCAGAAGGAGTTGGCATTGGGCCACATAAATCAGAATGCACTAATTCTAATTTCCTACTTGCTCTGAAATTAGATTCATGGAATGGCAGCTTACTGTGTTTCCCTAATATACATGCATCACATTTGCTCTTCTCTTTGGGAATGATGGGCAAACCAAATACACCATTCTTTCTCAACAAACGAAGACTGTTATAATTCAGATGACCAAATCTTGCATGCCACAATAAACTTGATGACAAATTACCTTCTCCATGTTGAGAGAGGTAGGCATAGTTCTGAACCCTTGCAGATGAACCCTTTAGCTTCAGCAGCTTCCCATCTTCGTATCTAGTCATGATGACTTGGTTGTCAGAGGACTTTTTTATTTCTACGATTCCATCAAACATGTGGATGGAATGGCCTTGCTATCGAATATGCACCAATGACAGTAGGCTTCTCTGCAACTCTAGAAGATACAGAACATTCTTCAACAAGAAATCAGGGAATCTAGGCATCTTCAGCCGAATGGTGCCCATTCCCTTTGGTTTAAGACTTGACTTATCTGCAAAGTAAACTATGCCATTTATTGTTTCATTAAGTTATTAAAAACAATCTTTTCTAAAATTCATGTGTGATGTTGCACCAGTATCAAGTAGCCAACAATCTGTGTAAGATGAAAGTTAAGTCATTTCATTAATACCAAGATTACAATGTGCAACAATACAATTAGCAGAATCTGAAGATTTACTAGCATCTTGGTTCTTATTGTCATCTTTCTTTTGGTTATGTCTGTCTTTGATGGAGTCCCACGAAGCCCAACACCGATATGTTGTGTGTCCAATCTTTCCACAACACTTGCACTTCAAATCTGATCTTTTGCTGGAGTTGTTTCTACCTCCTCTACCTCTGAAGTTTCTTCTTCCTCTGCCTCTCCTGCTGCTTTCTCCTTTGGGATGATCATTGGATTGGTATTTGGTGTGGTTCTTTGCTTTTTGAGCAAAGAAAAGTGATTCTCTAGAATGCTCGGTTGTCTTCTTACCAAAATATTTCTCTCTGTCAGCTATCTTCTCTACCAGGGTGTCAAATGTCAGTGATTTGAACTTGTCACTTTCTTGCAATGACTCAAGATAGTTGGAGTGAGAAGGATACAAATATTTTACAAATGTTGCAAGGGGAATATATGGTTTCATACCAGTGGCTTGAATCTTGTGCATGATAGCTTTGATTTCAGAGGCAACTAACATGGGACCATTGTCTTTTACTTCTAAAATGAATAGTTTTATTATTAGTTGAATAACTTCCATTTCAGAGAGTGAATCATACAGATCTTTTAACATTTTTAGTGCTTCAAAACATGACTTTGCAGGCAATATGTGATGGCTCACCTCTTCACTGACTATGGCAGTGATTACCACTAAAGCTTTCTTGTATTTTGTTTTCCAAATGGCCTTCTCTTTCTCGGATTCTGGAGGTCCTGGGTCTCTGGTTATGGGCCCTCCAGCTTCTGTCTCTATTGTGGTGCCTTCGTAAATACCATCCCAAAGGTCATTGTAGATGAAGGCAGATTTGATCTTCCTCCACCATTCTGGATAAGTGTATTTTCCAGTGAGAGTGGCACCAACTACAGATGCTATAGATTGCATCTTCTATGATGAATCTTGCAAATAAAACAATAGGAGAAAAATAAGAAAGAGTAAAGGTGCAGGTCTAAGTCTCTGCCACCTTCCTCAAGCTTTACAACAATGTCAATGTCTCTGCTATTGTCATACAAACTTAATCCTCTCAATCCTACAATACTAACTTTAAATATTCTTTTCAATGGCTTTCAAACTAGTAGAAAACAATCTCTCACCAACGCAAAGGAGCAGGTCGCAGGTCAAAGAAAAGTAGGCTTTCTTCAAGAGATTATAACGCAGCCTTCTTGTCAACGTAGTCTTCACGGTAGGCAAAATGGGACCAAACCAAAGTCACCAACGCAAGCAGAGAACGGAAGCTTCTTCAAAGGAACCAGGCGTTCAACGCAGAGAGAAAACCCAATGCATACGAGCAGCACATCATTGAGAAATCCTCTCAGTACATCATTGAGCAGCACCAAAACATAAAGTTCCACCAACACATACGAGCAGCACGCAAGAGATCACCGAGCAGCACAACATAGAGGGTTGGAGGCTCTAGGAATACAAGCTGCAGAATATGAGCAACTAAGCAATAGAGAATATATTTCCAATGTAACCCTCCACGCAGTCGACAAATGTGTGAATCTCGACCAACAGTATTCAGTCATTGTGCTTTAAGAAAATTGCAGTAGCAAATCACAGGTTCAGTCTTCACATAAAAAGAAATATTCGTGAGTCTTCATCATAGACATTCAACATCAAGGTGCCTTCAATCTCTACTGGTCGCATATTTCAATCCTCAGTTGAGTCACAAATCTCAGGATATGTCCCTCTCATTGAGGTCGTAGTTCACCCATAGAATGTAGCTCACACTCAAAATGTGCAGCTCACAAAGCACACAATATTATTATGGTATCAAATATGGAACTCGTAGACTCCTCACATATATCACATAATATTTGATAGAATGCATTCATAAAACAATATTCATATGATGATTGTCACACGATCGTTGAGATTGAAGTGAGTATTATAAAATGAGAGATCAAGCTATACGGGAATCGAGATTGAGAGCACTCTATACATAGTATCAAAGTAAGAATGGAACTAACAGTTCACTATACACAGCAGCAGAATGAGATCATTTTTAAAACGGAAAAAATGAAGCGGTTATGCAGAATTAGGGTTAGGTATATAGCAATCTAATTCAAACCTTCTTGCAATGAATAGTCAAAACCATGCAGCAAATGGAGGAAGCATGGCATATTTGGACCGTTTAATTGCTCAACGCAGGTCTGGAAGAGAATAACGTATACATGAATGCACACAGGATGGGAGAGAGAGTCTCGGATGCAGACTGTACATGCAGGAGTTATGAATCGCTCTGATACCACTGTCAGGTGGAATAACTCCCGAATTCTTATTATTTCTCCATAGAATGCCTTTATTTAGACATCTACGATGACTCTTGGGATCACACATCCAAAAGTCTCTTCATATTCCTAATATTTACAATAACGTATAATCCCGACGGATTATATTCCAATGGGGGGGATTGTTGGAATATAATCCATCGGGATTATACGTTATTGTAAATATTAGGAATATGAAGAGACTCTCGGATGTGTGATCCCAAGAGCCATAGTAGATGTATAAATAAAGGAATTCTATGGAGAAATAGAAAGAATTCAGGATTTATTCCACCTGACAGATACATTCCTCCATTCAAAATAATAAGCATTACCATGGCATATATCAAAATGGAGTGAAAATGGTCATTGTTTGCTCATTAAAAGTCATTTTGACATACAACTCTTGGGAATTTAGACTCGAAAATTTATGAGAATGAAGAACATATAATATTGAACTGATTCCAATCATAAATGGACAATTAAAGGCTCTCCCAATTCGAAATTATCAGCATTACAATGGTTCACAACAAGATAGTGGGGAAATGACACTATTTCTATCATTGTTCAACATTTTTACATGAATTATTTTGGGTATTTCTACCTGAGAGTCTTATAAACATGAAATACAGAGAATATAATTCAGAACATAAGATAATGAGCATTATAATCTTCCCCAAAGAGATCAATAGCTCACCCAAAGCACAATCCCTCCATTTGCATGAATATGGTGTGAAAACTGGAAATAGTTGAGAGAGAGAGGGCTGCAATAGAAGAATCCACATTCTTTCCTGTATATTACACCAAAAAATAAGACTCCATTAAAGCTCCATGAAATACCTAAGTGTCCTTTCCAAACACCAACTAGGATGGGAATCTTTCACCCTCGAAATTGGCTTAAGCAAGAAAACTAGTCATCCACTAGGTCTCACAATTCACAAATGACAATTTCACAAATGAGAAAAAGATTCTTCTCATGGATGATCCCTGTATTTTATAAAAATTATTGCTATTCTAAGGTTCCAAATCCATCCATAAACCAAATCCAAGTCAAATTGGTGTGGCTGCTCATGCTATGCAATGTGACCTCTCTCTTCACCTTCCCTCTTCTCCCAAATTTGAGTATGAGCCTCTTGGCCTTCTCCAACTCCCAATTTCAACATCCAAGATGCTATATTTAGGAATGGCATGTCAGTATGTTAGTATGTAAGCCTTTATATCTGACTTGGGTCATAACTGTCATAGAATCTCCATCATTGGTGTCATAGTTGTCATAAATGTAAGGGGAATCTAGCCAAGTGTCCATGAAACTCCCATTTGGCTCTTCCTCTCCCATGTAAGTTACAATTCATCCAAAATTAAACCTATTAAGTATATTTACAAGTATATTAACCTCATAATCCATCCCAAAACATTAGGCTTCCCATATATTCAAATTTGCAAGAGAAAGATACCATTTAACATAGGAATTCTAGCTAGTGTGGGCCCCATAGTCTCCATGTGTCTTCATGCTCTATTTCCACTTCAATTTTCTCTTGTATTTATTTAATAAGATCAATTATTAAATATTTGTCCCCTTCTAATTTATAAACATCATTTATTATCCCCCTTATTCCAGATCTCAAAGCTTCCACCCCCAACCTAGGAAACTAGTGATTTTCCTCCTTGGCAATTATTTGACTTTTGGCATCCATTTGACAACTTTCATGAATACGGAGAATGTGATTTGGCCATTGTGACCCAATTCCAAATTTGGGACATTACAAATCCTCCATTCCCAATATTGGTTGTCCTCAAGCAATTCCAAACATGGTTGTTGAAGAACCTGCTTTCTGTATGATTCTTTGAAGTTGCCACTAAGCTGCCCACTTTGAGTCTTTGAGATACCATGAATATTTCAGAGAGGAACCACCATGCTTTCTGCTGCACTACTCTGATTAAAATCACCTTATTAAGTGGGTAATCCATCTCCCATACTGCTTGTTTCCCAAAGAATTTGAAATCAATCGGACTAAAAACTATACCAGGGTCTCATTGCTTGCATTGCACTCTAATAATTAAGAGTGCTCTCTGACCCATACCGTTTGGAAAGAGAATTCCTGGATCCCATTTTCTTGTATGCATTCTTCCAAACATCATGTGTGCATAATATATATCATCAAAGTATATAACAACATAATAAGAATGTACATCAAGGAGGTGCCTCACCAAGAAATCATGAAAGTGCTTATACCTCCCAATGAGTAGACTACCATTTTCCAAGTGCATACAAGCTTCAAGTGACCAATCAAATCTACTCCAATGACATAGGTGAGGATCCCATGTCCCATTATGCTGCTCCAAAATATATAATGCGCATCAATATAATCAGCCACATGATCTTTCATCCAAGGAGTGAATGAAGAACCTCCACCAAATTCCGAACCAAATAATGAGCAAAGAAAACATGAAGACTTCAAGTGGATCAAAGAAGTCTCATGAATACACCATGTTGCGGTCGCAACTGTTCTCCCCAAATTTCTTAAATTTTGGGCCCCTCCTCATTATTTTGCATTGTTTTAATCATTGGATCCTTTGAGTTTTGATCGTGTTTTAATTCTAGATGATTGTAAAAACTTAACTTTTGCCCAGGGTTTCGAATTTTAATTGCGTTTGGAATTTATGGCAAGTCGCGGGTTCTAAGTTGTTTTCGCTTGTTGATCGAACCAAGTGTTTTTTATTGTGGGTTTCCGTTGCGGAGGTATAACAGGTTCCTGTCCATTGTTGAGTTTGAGAGCTGTCCAAAACACTTAATCCATTTTTAGGTATCGGTCATCGAAGATATGTTTGATCGGAGGGCATCGCCCTTTTTCTTCCGCCGTTGAGGCTCTTAAATCAATTCTTCACCCAAGGCGTGAAGCGTTCCGACCCCCGATGTGTGTTATCTTTGTAATCGTTTGTTCATAGTCTTCTCTTTTTCGCCGTTGCGGCTGGGAAAGTCGGGTGGATTCTGATGCCAAAATCCCTCTGATTTCCGATTGAGTTTCCCGCCCACCGTCGCATGCCTGTAGCCTTTCTTTTCCCGCCTTTGGGGCTAGGAAAAGATTTTGCGCTTTCGATGTTATTATCCTTCGAATTTCGATTGAAGAGTTTTCCTACCCTCGGGTCGCGTGCCCGTAACCTCTTTATCTTCCGCCGTTGCGGCTGGGGTGGGATTTGCAGCTCCTGATATCCTTGCTCTGAGCATCCGATGATTGCGAACCTGTAGATAAACGAAGTAGTGGTGCGCCTGGTCATTTCCAGTGGATTAGCCGGTTTTAGTTGCTTTTATTTGACGTTTTGCTTAGAATGTAATCCCCATGAATGATACACTTTGATGGATCGCAGGTGGACTTGAAGGACTTTTCAGGCAAACGCATCATGAAGGCACATCTAGGCAGCTTTGGAAAAAGTCAAACCATGTCCCTCAGGACTGAAGAAAAGGAAAAAACAAATGATGGCAAAGGAACAGACTAGAAAGATCTATCAGTTACTAATACGAAGATGAATGTTCACATAAAATAAAATGGGAAGACAAAGGGGCCTGAAGAAGAATTTGAAACGTTCGAGGGACTGGAAAGTCACACGTTTGGGGGCATCCCAAACGATCTGCTGTGTAGTTTAAATAGGGTAAAGATAGAACTTAGAGAGGAATTTTTCCCTGGAAAAAGCTTGTAAACCATTTGCTTGTAAGAGGAACTATTTCGTTTTACAATCAAAAACTGCAACTTTTGCCTGTTGGAGAAAGCGAAATGTGGAATGTATCAATGCAATTAAATGAGCAATGTTGAAGAGGAACTATTTTGTTTTCAGCTGTGTCTCATTAACTATGAGAGCGTTTTAACTTCCTGAACCTATGTTCTTGTTTAAATGTTCTTCAGTATATTTTGTGATGTTTCCACTATGAGTAATAAATGTTGTTCATAAAACAATTGGCTATCTGGTTGTTTAAATATCTGTAATTGTTCATGTGTCTTGAAAGAAGTGTCAGCTAACTGTAACTCTTCATAATGCATGTACAAAACGTATTACTCACCAATGAATGATAATCCTGCTCCCTAGGGATAGTTTAGGCAGTTAGTTTATTTTCTTGTTGTATGCGATTTCGATGCTTGTGAGCCTTAAGACGAGAGGTAAGAACCTGCGCATCACATTGTGACTGTTCCTTGCATCTTTATCACCCTGCATTGTTAATTAGGCACTTTCATTTCATATTTTAAGTCAAAATACAAAAACTCGGTGGACCGGGCCGCAACCGGTAAAGCCCTTTGTTTTGTACTTGACCTACGGTAGCCGGACCGCAAACCGAACGGATTCCCCACACCAAACAGTCACGGGCTAGTTGGGAACGTTGACTGGGGAGAATCCCTTACTGTTGTTGCCTGTGAATTTCTAGGCCTCAACAGTTTTGGTGCTAGAAGGAGGGCCGCCAATGCATGGCTGGCCGAGGAAACCCGTTTTCCCGAGACTTTTCCACCGGTAACAGTTCTGAAAGTAGTGGGCTTCATAATCCAATTCCAGAAGAGGGGAATAGAGAACATTTATATTTGGTTGGCAACGAAGTAGTTAATGATCTGAGAAGACACACCAGGGCATATGTGAAGAAGATTGGAGGACTGCCAATCATCCCTAAGTTGCCTAGAAGAGAGTATAAAAGGAAAGATCATCCTGTAGTAGAAGATTCAGTGCTGGTTGGAGACTAGGAAGAACTTGTAGAAACAGCCTTACAAGAAGTTGTGCTACCTTTGAATCAAGAAGGCCCAGATACTCTGCACAGTTCCCCTACTCATACCCCAGTTGGCTCACCTCCTCACTCTCCACCCAGACTCATGGCAGGCGTAAATGCTAATCAACCACCTAACCCACCAAATCCACCACCTGCTTGGAGAGCCAGATCACCTTTAAACTTGACACCTCCGTTACACGATCTACCTTAAGCCTTTGACAAGATGTTACCCAAGTTCGACCCAAATGAGAAGATACTAGTAGATGATCACCTGCAAAGTTTTTACTTGGCGATAGAAGGGTTGAGGGCTGGGGAGTATGAGGATGTAGTTTGCAAACTATTTCCCCATACTCTTAAAGGAGTTGCAGCATCATGGTATTTTGGGTTGCCTGCTAACTCTATCCCTGATTGGGATACCTTCGAGAGAATTTTCAGAAGTAAGTATGCAATTCAAAAGACTCATGCAGCCCTTATGAAAGGATTATGTGCTTTGAAGAAAGAGAGAAAAGAGAAGGTACACAGCTTTACTCAAAGATTTGTAGCATACCTCAAGAATTTTTCTGACGCTGACAAGCCTTCAGACAAGGTCCGATTGAATATTACACTTCAGCTTTAGGCCCTGATTTGGCCATGTTTGCCAAAGGTAGGGCCAAGCCTACTTTGACAGAAACCTATGAAGAGGCGGAAGTAGTGGAAGCTGAAAGAGAAAGTATTGAAGATTATCCTGAACAGTCAGGGGAGAAAGGTGGGGGAAGGAAAGCCTTATTGTTTACTAAACCTAAAGAAGAGAAATTGCCAGATCTTGAAAATATGGCCAAAATGATGCAGAAGCTTTCCAACAAAATCATAGACTTGGAGAAGGAGAAGGAAACACAAAAGTTCTATAAGCCTTATTATAAGAAAAGAGAGGATAACAATCAGTCTCAACCTCCTCCTCACAATACTGCATCTATGAATTTAACAGAAGTAGGCATGGACAATTTTTGCACTTTCCACCAACAGCCACATTCTGAAAAGAATTGTCCTCAATGGATAAACTCGATGACATTGGTCATGAATCAGCTGCTGGATTCTAGATTAACAGAAGATGAAGAAAGAAAAGAGAATACTGCTTCAGCGAAGGAACAAGAAGAGGAAACCATGGTTCTGTGGAATTCTATTTCGTTATATGATGCTGAAGAGGAAGAGGATCAGGGTAAGAACATCATGGAAACCAACGTTACAACAAGGAGCCAAGGGGCAGTTAAAGAAGATAATCTCATACTTCCAAAAATCAAAAGGCTACAGAGAAATGTTACGAAGAAATTTCAAATTAAGTCCTCAGCCGATAATATTCCAGAATTCACTATTACCAGCCAAGATCCTAAGTAGAAAGATACGCTGGTCAATCCTAATGAAGAAAAGAGGACTGCTGATAGACCACACCCCATTGAACCATAAATGGATTATGATATCATGGAGGATATAAAGAAGACAAAGGAAAATGTCTCACTATTTGAAATGTGTAAACTGCCACAGCAAAAAGAAAAACTACTGAAAGCACTTGAAGCATCAGATGAGAAGCTGCCCACTGTCAATCAACCTCAAGAAGAAGAAGAAATTGGAGAAACCAGCGTTGGAGGTAAGTATAAAAGCAAACATCCACCTTTCCTCCTCACGTTTGAAATTTTTAATCATAACGTGCACAATTGTCTGGTAGACTCAGGGGCGTTAGTTAATGTCATGCCAATATCAGTCTGTAAGAAGATAAATGGGCAGCCTAAGCCATCCACGTGGAGAGTTGTTCAGTTGGACAGGACATACGTAAAGGTGATTGGTGAGATGGAAGACATCCTAGTCCATCTGGCATCCAATGATAAAGTATGCCAAGTCATTAACATCGTGGTGGCTGATATACCAGACGCTTACGGTCTTGTCCTGAGCAGAGATTGGTCGGCCAAATTAAATGGATATTTCACCTCGAATTGGTTGCATCTATGGTTTCCATACAAAGGAAGTCTGAACCAGATTAAGATTTTAAGAGAGCCTCACATGAAGTACAATGTTACTCAACTGGAGGAGAAGAATGAACCAGTGGATTTTGTATTGGGAAATTACCAAGCAGAAGAAGCCAACAACACATCAGACACTCAGCCTGATCTCCTTCGATTCTCACAGGCTGATGAGATTGACTGTAACATAGTAAACTTAGCAGTAGGAGTAGATTCGTTTTCAGTAGTTAGTGATTTTTGGACTTTGTTTTTCGATGGTTTAGGGTTTACCCTGGTTTGATTGCTTGAGACTTTAGGATCTTTATAGTGTATGCTCTGTGGATTTTCTTGTGTTTAGTTGGCCTTAGGGTGTGATTAGTCAAATTTTTAATTCTAGAGGACTAACCTGTTAGAAGGTCAAGAAGGTTGAGAAACCTTCCTCTTCTCACCACATTGGAGCCTCCACCTTTACCCCAAAGGAGGAGATTAGACACAGACGGTTCGTTTGAACCTATAGGAATAAGTGAAGTTCTTAGTGAACCAGAACTCATTGCTAACCGTTTCGATCTTGACACAGTCAAGATAGAAGAATTGCAGACTAACGAGTTTGCAAGAAATTTTAACTCCCCCTTGACTGATTTAAACGGTCCTGTGATCGTTCATGTTAGACCATTTGATTCACCAGTGTTAGGTGTACCTGTGGGTAGAGTCATGTCTTCTGCGGAAGAAAGTCCTTTTGTGTTCACCTCAACCCTTCCGGTTGAAGGGGTACTACCTCCCCCGGTCAGTGCCCCTAGATCTAGTTTTCCTTCTACACCTTTGACTCCAGCGAGCCGGGTGGTTCAACCACCGGTTCACTCAAATTTAGGAGGTACTTCTGGTGACATGGTTACTGGGATACCCAGTATACCTACCATTCCTTCTTCCTTCCCTTACACTACCCAGAGTGGTCCGGTAGGATCCTCAGCATTTGTCCAAGGATTCCCTTGGAATGGGGGGCACATTCCCCCATCCAGTCCATACGTAGGTCCATCTCCTTCATATGTAGGAGTGCAGTTTGGGAGCAACACCTCTTATGGGAAAAGCTTCCAAACCCCTATTTCGGTCCCATACACAAGCTCTCCCTTTTCGTTGTTTAGCAGAGGGATACCTGCTCCTGTCTTTCAGACCCCTGCTTCTATGGGGATGGCCCGAACCTCTTACACTGCACCCCCCCCACACAATCCAGTGGCTTACGGATGGAATCCGTTTCAAAGCAACCTTCCCACTTCACAACCGGTGGCTGGGGGCAACCCCACTTTTTCCCATGGGCATTCAGGGGCAGTTCCCTCTAATCCCCAAGTTGGCACATTTACTACCTCGGTTAGGCCCAAACTTCCTTTTCTGGCAACTTTAAACTTGCCAGACTTGTCAAAATTGATGAACGACCCGGTGAGGCATGACCCCTTGTGGCCACCTATTCCCACCAAGTTACCATCAGACATCCCTAAGTTCGAAGGAAAAACTGGTGAAGATCCTGGGGCTCATGCCACCCCCTTCCATTTATGGTGTTCTTCCAATTCGCTGAATGAAGATTCAGTGAGGTTGAGGCTATTCCAGAGGACGTTGACAGGCACTGTGGAAAAATGGTACATCGAATTGCCTTCTGCTGCTTTCAGTAGTTTCTGGGACTTGGCTAGTGCTTTCCTTAGCCACTTTTAGCTTCCGGTTCAATACGATTTCAGAATGGCCTTGTTGTCTACTTTTAGACAAAACAAGGCTACCCACATCTCGGATCATATCCAAGAGTGGAGGAGGTGAAAGAGCATTATCAAAGCCACCATTCCTCCTGAGTTTCTATTAGAATGGTTCCTTAAATCACTGTTGCCATACATATCTAAGGACGTTTCCACATCAGGAGTAACGAATGAAGAAGAAGCCATACTCAGGGCCCAGCAGTTGGACTTGATTTATTCACAGTCTGGGATCTTATATGAGATCATCCCTGAGTCATCGAGGCCTTTGCACGAAGCGGAGAAGCCTAAGCCTGGACCCCATGCCGATGGTGTGGTTGGTTCTGTGAACTCTCCCACCGTAGAGTCTTTGACAAAACAACTTCACCAATTGTCTGTCAAACAGTCTACAGTGGAGGCAGCAAAGGCTTCCCCCTCCCCCCAGAGTGCAAATGTTTTTGCACAAACCTCTAAGAAGGGAAATCAGCAGCCCGGCGGGAAGAAAAAGAAAGGTAAGAAGGGAGAGGGAAACCAAAACAAGCCAAAGCCCGCGAACAATGCTGATGGGGGTAAAAAAGAAAAGAAGAAGGTCAAGTTCCCTTGTAAGTTGTGCCAAGAGTACCACCTTACTCACCTTTTTCCCCTTATGGATCAAGCCCAGAAGCTGCTCAAAGCTCAACAACCGGCTGTCCTGAAGGATCTGTTTCCCCAAGGGCAGAACTCTGCTTCAGCTTCTACCGTAGCAGGGGGCACTCAAACTGCCCCTGACCCAAACTATATCAACATGGTTCAATCTTTGACTTTGTTGCAAACCAGGAACAAAAACTATGAGAAAGAGACTCCTAAGACGGGTAAAGCTGTAGGTGAACCTTCCAACCCTCTCACCATAGAGAAACCTGCTGAAATAATGCCAAAGATACCCAAAGGTGTCTTTAAGAAGACTTTGCATAACCCAAATGCTAGGGCCGCTTCTAACTACTCCGTGGTTGAAGACTTGGCTCAGAACCCATGTGCAATGTCAGCTTTGGAGGTGCTACAGAGTTGTCCCGCTCAGTGAGATGCCCTCTTAGCAGCTTTAGGTAGCATGGACTCTTCGAGTCTCACGGTGAAATTTCATTTATCTGATGTCAAAATTCGCCTGCCTTACCATGTAGCCCTATCAATAGATGTCGTCCATGGTCGTAAGACCATTGGAAGGGAAGTTGTTGATGAGGGAGCCTCTACATGTGTTATGTCCCTGGCCTGTTGGAAATCTCTTGGATCCCCAGAGCTGGTCCCATCAAACACTTTACTTACTGCTTTTGATGGAAGGTCTTTCCGTCCACATGGTATCCTGCCCGCTTTTGAGATTAATTTGGCAGGCAAAGAAGTGTCTGTTGAAGTAGAAGTGATTGATGCTCCCTTGGACTACAATTTGCTTCTGGGAAGGAATTGGAATTATGCAATGTCCGCTGTTGCATCGGTCGTTTTTCGTGTCGTGGTTTTTCCACATGAGGGCAAGTTGGTTACTATTGACCAACTTGATTTTACCCGAAAAGGCCATTTAGAGTCTAAGGATTCCACTGTGCCATTGCTTGATTAGGCCAAACCTGCTGCACAGAGCTTGGAGGCTGGAATGTACGCATCATTGATGGGCACATTTGATCTTCCAGCCCCGGTTAATTACATTGGTTCTACTAGTGTGGGGAAGTCCATCGCTACGGTTGTCGATAGGACTGATCCTTGGGTCCTCCCAACTCCCCATGAACCGGAAGTGCCCTTATCGGCAGTGGAGGTAGTGTATCAAGCAATCACTCAAGCCACTGTTGATCCCATTCCAGATCCTCTTACAGTCTCGGATGATCTAGAAGAAGTCTATTTGCCTGCATGGGCAGAAAACTCTTCACATTCTATAGATTGCTTAGATACTATTTTACCTTCCGATGAAGCTATTCTGGAAGCCATGAGTGGACGTGATAAGATTTGTGAGGATCTTCATCATCGATCCTATTTTCTTCCAGAACTAAGCAGAATAGAAAACCAAGAGTTTAAAGTGAGACTATCAGAAGATGTTGATATACCTATCAACCCTTTGCCTAGGGAAGGAGTGTTTGCCGAGGGGAATATGGAAAACATTTCTGCCACTATACCTATTAACATCTCTGTGAACCCAGATGTCGTGGAAAACATCTATATAGGTGCAAACTGCTCTCCATAGGAGATTGCTATCTATACTACCCTTTTTAAGGAATTTCGCGATGTCTTTGCCTAGTCATATGAGGAGATGCTAGGCATAGATCCATCTATTTTTCAACATGAAATCCGTACCTATCCTGATGCCAAGCCAGTTTGACAAAAATTAAGACCCATGAACCCGCGTAAAGCGGTGGCTGTGAAGGCAGAAGTTGAAAAGCTGTTGAAAGTCAGTTTCATAGATCCCATAGCTTTGAATGAATGGGTATCCAACCCTGTTCCTGTTGATAAAAAGAAAGGGACTATTCGCGTTTGTACAGACTTTAGAGACCTCAATAAAGCCTGTCCTAAGGACAACTACCACACACCATTTATTGACCAGATCATAGATGCATGTGTGGGAAGTGAGGTGTTTTCGTTTATGGATGGTTTCTCTGGCTATAATCAAATCCAAATCAAACCGGAAGACCAACATAAAACTGCTTTTATTTTCCCTTGGGGTACATTTGCGTATAAGAAAATGGCCATTGGATTGAAAAATGCTGGGGCAACCTTTCAATGGGCTATGAACTTTGCTTTTCATGACATTAAAGCCATTGTCGAACCATACCTGGATGATCTGCTTGCCCATTCTCGCAAGAGGATCCAACATCCAGATCATTTAAGGTTGATCTTTGAAAGATGCAGATATTATAAAATTCGCTTGAATCCCCACAAGTGTGTTCTCTACGTCGAGTCAGGAAGGTTACTCGGATTCATTGTCTCTAGTAGAGGCATCCAGGTGGATCCATTGAAAGTTGAGGCCATTGTAAATCAGCCTCCTCCTCGCTCTATCAGGAAACTTCAAAGCCTGCAAGGAAAGTCTAACTTTCTTCGACATTTTATCGTTAATTATGCCAAGATCACTAAAGGTTTCATGCGCTTGCTCAAACAAGACACCCCATTTGTATGGGATGAAACCGCACAACTTGCGTTCGAGGCATTGAAAAAATCCTTGCTATCGGCACCTTTATTATGTCCACTAGATTATTCTAGGGATTTTATATTATATATGGCCGTGTCGGAGTCGACCATTGGGGTAGTACTAGTCCAGGAGGACGATAAGCTCATTGAGCATGTTGTTTATTATCTTAGCCGTGCGTTGGCCAGACCTGAGCTTAGATACTCCCACGTCGTGAAGTTAGCCTTAGCAGCTGTTTATGCTGTGCAGAGGTTACGTCACTACATTCTACTGAGGACCACCACAGTAGTGGCGGATGTGAATATGTTCCAATATGTTTTATCTCGACGGATTGTTGGGGGGAAATTTAACAAATGGATAGTCATTCTCCAGGAGTTTGACTTGGATTTCCAATCCGCTAAGTCTAAGAAGTCCTTAGTTTTTTATGAGCTAATAGCAGAATTTCCCACTGAAGAGAATGTAGTTGTTGAAGATGACTCATTCCCAGATGAGCACATCTTCCTGATATCCACCTCTGATCCTTGGTACAGGGATATTCTTATATATCTCCAGACTTTGAAGTATCCTGCCGCTTACTCTAGGGAGGAACGACGTAAGTTACGCCTTCATGCCAAGAACTACCTCATTATAGGAGATACATTATATCGATGAGGGGTAGATTCCATCTTGCGTCGCTGCCTTACTCATGAGGAAGCGGAAATTGTCTTAAATGATTCCCATAGAGGAGCATGTGGGGGTCATTTATCTAGGTTATCAACAGCCCAGAAGATATTGCGTGCTGGATATTTCTGGCCCATGATCTTTAAAGATTGTGTGGAAGCCGTGAAGCGCTGTCATCTGTGTCAGCTTTACACCAGGAAGATGTGGTCGCATCCTGCTCCGTTATTTCCCGTTGTCTCAGTAGGCCCCTTCATGAAATGGGGGATTGATTACGTGACCTGCAACCCAGTATTGGCTGGGGGGCATAAAGACATCATTGTCGCTGTTGACTATTTTACGAAATGGGCAGAGGCAATGCCTACTTTCAAAGACAACAGGGAAACAACAACTTTCTTTGTTTTCAATCAGATTATTGCAAGGTTTGGTATTCCCAAAGTGATTGTCACTGACCATGGCATTCATTTTCAAAATAACATGATGACGGAACTGACAACCATGCTCGGATTTCGACAAGAACATTCTTCTCCATACTATCCCCAAGCAAATGGTCAGGTTGAGGCTGTCAACAAGACTTTAAAAACTATCCTTAAACGGACAATTGATGCAGCCCGTTCTAATTGGCACATCATGTTATATCCCACTCTTTGGGCTTACAGAACTAATGTTAAGACTGCCACAGGTTATTCCCCTTTCCAACTCGTTCACAAGGTGGAAGCGGTTACTCCGATTGAATGCGAAATCCTATCTTTGAAGATAG
The DNA here is from genome assembly GCA_001517045.1 of Pseudotsuga menziesii. Lineage (NCBI taxonomy): Eukaryota > Viridiplantae > Streptophyta > Pinopsida > Pinales > Pinaceae > Pseudotsuga > Pseudotsuga menziesii. The sequence goes on from LPNX010567696.1 coordinate 77,622, forward strand.
CCATTCATGTATTACCTGATACGACTGAGCTTGAGTAACGTCTGGTACATTTAGAACACCTTGATGAACAACGTAGAGATGCGTTGACTGCTAATCAGGCTCATAAAAATAGGGTTAAATCTTAATATGATAAAACGGTCAAACCTAGGGTTTTCTCTGAGGGGGAACTTGTCTTGCTTTGGGACCAGGATAAAGAACCTCTGGGGGCAGGAAAATTCAAGGCTATGTGGTTAGGACCTTATGTTGTGTCGAAGGTATTAAGTAAGGGCGCATATGAATTAGTTGATTATGATGGGAATAAGCTGCCTGAGCCTAGAAATGGGCTCTACTTGAAGAAGTACTATGCTTAGGCTTAGCACTTTTTCTTGTATATTAGTGTATGTATTTTATGTACATTAGGTTGTCAGTTTTTTTTTTTATTATCTGCTGGTTGTTGTAGATGTCTTCCGAAATGTATATAGGTTTCACTGATGGCGCCATCCATCACACTTGTAACCTGGCTTCGGCAACATGGGTTATCTATTCTCCCTTAGGACAGCTTGTTGCCATGGGAGGCGCTTGTCTAGGTCCTGCTTCCAATAATATTGCTGAGTATAGGGCTGTAATTGAGCTCCTATGGGATGCTTTGTCACGTGGCATCACCCAGCTTGAGGTTCGTTTGGATTCTCAGTTGGTAGTTTCCCATCTCAATCAAGCTTATCAGGTACGAAATCCTATCTTATTACGTCAGTTCATGCAAATTCATTTATTGGAAAGACATTTTGAAGTTATTACTTTCAATCATATTCCACAAAACCAAAATTCATTAACTGATGCATATGCTAACTACATTTTGGATTGGCATCTCACACACATTTTATAAAATATACAGCACAGATATAAGAAACACTTATAAATAAGCTGACAACCAAACAAATATATATATATATATATATATATATATATATATATATATGTGTAAATATCTGTCATAGATAGGTCGATTATGATCTGTAGATCTGGTCATATACAAAATATACAAAAATTTGGATCATCATCCATCAAAATGCCCTAGAACTAAGCCTAGCCGTCATGGCCACTAGGACCTCCTTGGTCCCCATGATCTCTATGCCCCCTGGATTCCTCAGCCTCCTCGGCTTCGGCAGCCTCCACCGCATCTCTATATACGAGCACTGCTCTAGCTACTCGTCTGAAAAGACGTAGCCAAACCGGTGGAACCCCAACTACGAACTCATGCATGGTTGCAGGGAGATGCTCTATCCGTATGGTCGGTACTCGTTGGGTCAGCCTGTCCAGCTTCCCTTCTAGTACCCTGATCAATCATAGGTCTCCCCCTACAACCGGACGTACAAATGTATGAGGGTGCCCTTCAGGGCAGACTGGTCCAATATCTGCATTTTGACACATGAATAGGATTAAGACTTGTACATATGTATATATCTATCATTTGAAAAATTCATAAAAATTTGATAATGATAAAAAATTAAAAACATTACTTACCCATCTCTCCCCATGCTCCTCCTGGAGGGAGGACAAGGTCGGGGTCACCTCGAAAGTCCATCCCGGTGTATGGAAACTGCTCCAATGCCGACACCTGTCGTTCCCACCATGTGTAAAAGTCATCATCATATACGCTGTGTACAATGTATCCTCCTCCTTGACAGAGGAAGATGTCTCCCCACTGACTCAGCCTTGGCTGACGTGGAGATCTAACATGTAGTGGTATAGCAGGGCTCATGGCTGGTACTCTCGAAGAAGAAGAACACCACTAATATGCTTGCATAGCCAAAATTATTGTGTCTTCCCCTCTTGCAGTCGGATAGTTGTCTCCTCATAATGGGGGAAACTCCCGAGCACCAATCATAGAGAGCACCTCTAAAACAGTCAACTGCCACCCTCATTTGATTTCTGGTGGCCATATGTAACCCTATTGATCCTGCAAGTCTCACAATGGTACTAGCTAAAACCTGGAGTGTAAAATCCTGGATGTCTGCAATGAGAATGTTGCTTCCTTTCTTCTGAGTGCCCAGTGTACAGAATATGTCTACATAGTTTTGGACACTTAAGGGGTCACCGCCCCTGCCAGTACCCTCCAAGTTCATTGGTGCTCCCCGTTGTGACAACCCGGTAATGAAATAGATGTCTTCCACGGTAAGCTCTAAGGTCTCACCTTGAAGATTGAACATCCCCATCTCATCATCCCAGTAATTGACCATGAACTCCAGTATGCGGACATTGGCCCACATGGGCGATGTACAAAAGAATTTCAGCAGCCCACAAGTCCTTAATGCTTGTATGGTGGGCGCAATTTGGAGCGCCGCATGATCCATAATTTCGTGCTCCCTTTCCCTCCACTCCAGAACCATTTTTTCCTGGAAAATACAAGCAATTGGATTCAGTATTTCATAATCAAAAGTTAAAAAATCTTGCATATTTTTAAGCTTTTACCCATTGCGCAGCATTCGCAACTGTCTATTTAGACAGGTCGCGGATCATTCGCGGCTGTCTAGTTAGGCAACCCGCGAATGAAACACGTATTCGCGACTTTCTTGCTTAGCAACCCGCGAATGCACACTGTCATAGTTTCGGGTGCTATTAAATACTGAATTCACCATTAAAATTCATATTTGTTTGGATCAATTTGACGAGCTTAGGGTGTAGAATTACCTGAAGCTGACGGATTCCGATTCTGACAGTCCAATTGTCCACGGTGATCGATCAAAGGTAGAGGGTATTCTTGCTTTTTATGGCTCCAAAAGTTCAAATGGTAAGAATTGTTTTAATTTTCAAGCTATTTATAGAAATAATATTTCATAAAGTGGGTCTTTTTCCTATAGTCTGAAATGTCAATCAACTAATACCATACTTTTGTGCCTTGGAACAGGTTTATCAACTTCTACTAAATGGTGGTTTCGCTATTTCCAACACATGTTGGCATCTTATCACTCCACATTAACCTTAGTATTTAACATTTTGCCACGGACTATGGTATTCTAAGCCATTAGTCCCTTGTCTCTACCATTGTTCTTCCGTGGATAGGGTCCTTATTTCATGAGTATCATCTTTATATGCCTTTGCCATCCTTTGGTGCTCATGCCACCACTGTTTCAGGTTCAGGGGTTTCCTCATAGCTATTTTTCACGCCAAATAGAGTTTCTTTTGAATCTCTTTTTACAAGCTATCCCTTTATAGGACTCCCTGCCCTTATGGAGTTTCTTTAGGCCTAGGTCTGACTCCTTCAAAACAGACTTGACTGTCGAGTTATCTCATCCGTTCAAGCTCGTTAAGAATATGTGAACGGGAATCCGCATTGGTGGTAGGTTATCTCTTTCTCGGACCATGCGGAATAATACAAGAAAGGATCACTCTC
>LPNX010567696.1:81151-97577 GCA_001517045.1 Pseudotsuga menziesii
CTTCCTGACTAAATACGAAAAAGGTTCACCTTTTCTTCTTCAGAAGTTAAGAGAGTTCTTCTGTGGTTTGTTTTATACTTTTTCGGCCTCATGAGACTAAATTGGACGAAAAAGGACCCCCCTGGAGTCTTCTTTGGATTTTTCAGACTCTCTAAATATGAAAGCACTGACTGAGCATGTACTAGTTCGGGCTCATTAAATCCACGAATCAGTGACACTATCAATCATTATTTTCCCATTTCTTCAAGCTTGTTAACAAATGAAGAGGGAACCGAGTTGAATTTCCTGGACTCGTTAAAATTTAACAGGGAAGGTAAGGAAGAATTTTTCTCTTGTTTTTAGTAATGGCAGCATGTCATCCTTGAACATAGCACTCTTTGTTTTTCGATATCCATGTTTCATTGTTCACCTTTGTTCAGCTATCACTTTGAGTTTTTTTACTCCTCCTCTTGTCCATTATACCTGGGGAATCTGATGATGTCTCCTACATGACATATAAGTCTAGTTGTTCTATCTATAAGTTATACACTGCCTTGGGCCATCTCTGTGTCGTGCTCACTGTTCAAGGACTCTTCCAAATGTCTGATCTATAACCTGTTCCCATCATTGTTATATCTGTTATCTATTTGTGTCTCCCTTCTTTTGCCCAGTTCCTAGTCACTCTTGTGATCCGTTGGAGGATCTATTGCCTTCCCTATCATAATATGGTTCTGTTTCAACATTTCCTGATGATGATGACCTAGAGTTTTGACGATAGTACCTTAGGATTTACTTTCATCATTGGTGAATTCCTTTGCTTCAGTTGTCGACTATCACCTATTGATTGACAAACTGTTGAATCCTTTCCATGTTTGACTTCAGCTTACCCTTATTCACATGGCTTGGATTGTACTGGTTCTTGGGATCCTTTATGAAGACCTTAGTTCCTCATCTGTGGACTAAGTTGCGCAAGATTATGTTCTATTCATCTACATAGCTTCCAGATCTTTGAAGACTCATCATTATTGTATATTGTGTCTTCGATCCACCTTTGTAATATACGTGGTTTATACCTGTATCATATGATGTACTCAAATATTGTAAAGGAGCTAGTGTTCCAGTAAATTGAACATAGCATCCTCAGATGTAACTTTATATATGACATTACTATGTATTTGTTTCAGGTACTCTCTCTGCTCCATTGGATTTCTGAGTTCTCCAAAGATGATGATTATAATGTATTTCGGCCATCGCTTCCCTCTGACCTCACACATTAGGGGGCATTTGTTATACACCTGAATGGCACCTCTCCGTCTCAGTGCCGACATCCCTCATGTTGGCAGACAAAAGGACATCTATGGATAGAGGTTTTCCCAAAACATTATAGATTGGCTTATTATACAATACATTCCTCCTCCATCCAGCTGGTTACTTTTCCATTTTGCTATGTTATGTTGTATTCGTGACTCTCCTTATATGCAACTCGTGCATCATTCGCGAGTCTCGGTTGTTGCAAGTCGTGAATGGATGTATTCACGGGTTTCTCTTAGACAAAGTCGCGAATCATTCGTGGGTTGTCCTTCTACATACCCACGAATATGTCCCTTAACATTTAAAAATAAAAACACGCAATAATCTGAGATTAGTTAAGCATTGTTACCTTAATCCTCTTAACTGTCTCAACCTCCTCAACCTTTGAAACTGCCTTATTTCCTCCATATAAATACAGGCCTTGGGGAGGGTGTTTCCTCCACAGAAATATTTGGAGCAGTGGAACTCAGAATCCTTGGTTGCAGAGGAGTCCTTGTCTCAGATGTTGGGTTGTAACCTGAACTCTTTCCATTATTGATAATAAAGAGAATCCTTCTTCCATATGTGTTTCATGTATCTTGGTTGGATAAATGTTTATGTTTCTGCATTTTATATATGATTTATCTAAATTGCTTATATATATATGAATCATCTTGTATCTGGAATATTGGCTCTTGACAGGTGAAAGAGGAGCAACCTTGAAGACTTTGGAAGTGAAGCAGAACGGAAGAGGACTAGCAAGGATTGACCTTCGTTAATCGAGTAAGTCTTTCTCATCCTCCTATTTCCTTTACTACAATCTAGAAGTCAATTGTCTGCAAGTCATTTGAGTATGTTGGTAACCCTAGACCTATGGTTATTAGGTGTGTAATCCTGTACAACAATAAGAATCTTTTTTTATCATTTTATGAATTTGGGTTTTTGAAGAGAGAGCTAGTGCATGACTAGTTCCTTGCATTAACCAATTTCGAGGGTAAAATATTCCCATCCTAATTGGTGATTTGGATAGGCCACTCAGGTATTTCAAGGAGCTTCAATGGATTCATAAGTTACAGGTTCAAGCTACCAGAATCTCATGGAAATCTCAATATCATTTTGTTCTTCCATTCATTTCAAGTTTTCTCATCATATTTTAGCTCTATGGAGTGAGGCGCACTTGGTGAGATATTCATCTCTTTGAGGGAGATTATTTTTCTCCATTATTTTGTATTATGATGTAAAATATTTGTATTTCAAGTTCAGAATTCTCTTAGGTCAAAATGCCAAGATATCTCATGTATTATTGTCCAATATTGAAGAAACAGTGCCATTTCCCCAATAGCTTGTTGTAAACTCTTGCAATCTTGATGGAATCGCATAAATGTGTGCACCATTGATTATTTATGAATTAATTAACTGTCATTAATTTCTACCATGGTTTTTATGTTTATTAATTGATAATGTGTGGCCATTGGTTCGAATTTCATATCATTTGGACCAAACTACATCTCGTCTCCCAAAGGGTCCAAAACTAGTTTTCATTTTTATTTTTTATATCTGATTGAAGGACGTGATAACAGCCATGGGAGTTGGATTGGTTCTGAATATGAGTCTCTCATAATTTATTATACACATCCCCTTCTTCAATTTTATAATTTGAGTGAATTTCTGTACATTTGGGAATCCATTCCGGCAATTTCCCAGGGGGAATTGGAGCCCCAATTTGCTAGTAAAGACTCCTACTTTGAACAGAACATTAAACAAGTTTGAAGAAGTAATTGGGATTTTAAAAAAAAATCTTGAACATCATATTTAAGTTCTATTATAAGTAATTTACCTTTATATAAAATTTAGAAGCATTTGGGTCAATTTGGAGGTCTAGACGTCAAAACTAGTTAAGGTCAAAATTGGAGAAAAAGTGAAAAAATTGGTCATTTAAACAAATTTTAAAAAAGAGAGATTACAGTGGTATCAGAGCATGATCTTGGCACCTGATTTGGTCTAATATTTAGGAGGAAAATAATTTAGGGACCACCATTATATATTGAAACCAAAAGTACTTTTGTTGAAGAGGGAACAATGACTAGGGATAAAAGGGGAACCTCATATGATGGTGAGGAGCTTATAAAAGTTATGGAACCTATATTTGAAGACATGAAAAAGAATATTATGAAAGGATTTGGATTGTTGGCTATCCAAATTTGTAAAAAATTTATGGATTTTAAGAAAACCAATGGGAAAAATGCATCAGCTTGCTTGAAGGAGCAAAAGGAGGAGACCCATGAACCACGTAGTTCTAAAATAGGTGGAGTAGAAGTAGTACACGATGATGTCGAAATTCACTCCCAAGTGACTCTGAAAAATATGAAGAGACATCACATGAGTATGAAGAAGTTTTTATTGAAAATAATGAATATAATTTTGAGACACATGCTACCTTGGAAATGAAACAAAGAGAATCTATTGATGGATGCTTGAACTATGAAGGAGTACCGACTGATGGGTGCTCACACCTCTATGTTGGTGACATAGAGATCACTTTTGAAAGTGTTTCTACAAGCCAAAATTCCATTAAACATGAAAATGAATACCTTGTAGCAGTTGAACAAGAAACAAGATCAACTTCCCGATCACCACTTGAACTTCATGAAGTTGGTCCAAGAAAGAAGGAAGAAGATGAGGAGGTTCATTTGCAAGAGCCTCATTTTCTTGAAGGGTCCTTAAATATGAATGAAAAGAATATCCAAGATTCCCTTAGAATACTCCATGCCATTATAGCATTGGTATCAAATTCTTTTTGGAGAGCTACTTCCTTGGAGGAGGCATCCTTCCTTGAAGACATGGAGAAGATTCAAAGAGCAATGTGCAACATCAAAGGTAATTTCATGTCTTTGATTTTTTATAGAAAAAATTTCATTGAGATTAGTGAATGGTTACATGAATCCTACTTGAAGAATAATTAAGTTATTCATAAGCTCACAATTCAAAATGAGCAACTTCTTTAAAAATTGCAAGACACTTGTTTTTCCTCCTATGTTTCATATTGTCAAATGGTAGATTGTTTGGAGGATTCTCATGACATGGAGGATCATGAGAGATGTGGAAATTTGAATGTGCTTGATGTGTTTGAAGTTGAACTTGAAGAGATTCAAACACTTGATGTGGTGGAAGAGGAACTTGAATTGTCCCTTGATGAAGGTTATGCAAATTTTAAAGAAGAGCATGATTCCTCTACATTGGAACCAATCTATGACAAAGGTTTCACACTTTTGAAGAAGATGCATGATACTACCCATATGGATCCTTACCATGATGAAACTTCTGCACTTTTTTATCATTTGGGTGAGTTAGTTTATTCTCCTACATCCTACAATTCCATGTTTTGCAGCATTAGTCTCAATGAAGTATGGGTGAAAGGGTTCTTTTTGATAGTGCCACATGAGGAGTATGAAACCCCTATATTTACTTTTTATGATGACATCGTTGGAGAAAACTCTTATTCACATTTGCAGCAGCATACTTTGTTACTTTATGATGATGCACATCTACATGGATGCACCTATGATATGCATTTGAGTCACTTGAATACTCATGGTTTTTCTTGCTCAACACTTGGTTCATTTAATGTTGGAGGAACTTCATCTGAAACTTGGGTGAAGAGGGATATGACTGAGGAACATCATTATTGGCAGAAATATCCTCTATTATTTCATGATGATATACATATTCATGGGTGTATTGATGAGACTTCTTTGAGCCACTTGAATTCTTCATGTTTTATTTGCTCCTTATTTGGTTCATATTTTGGTGGAGGTTCTTCATTCACGTCTTGGATGAAAGAACAAATGGCTGATTATTATTTTGATGCATATTACATTCTTTGGGAGTATAATTATAGGACATGGGATCCATACCTATGTCATTGAAACAGATTTGATTGGTCACTTGAAGCATGTATGCACTTGGCAAATGGTCATCTACTCACCTAGAGGTATAAGCACTTTCATGATTTTTTGATGAGGCACCTCCTTGATGTATATTTTTATTATGTTGTTATGTAATTTGATGATATATATTATGAAATCATGATGTTCATAAGAATGCATACAATAAAATGGGATCCAGGAATTCTTTTTCCTAATGGTATGAGTTGGAGAGCACTCTTAATTGTTGGAGTGCAATGCAAGCAATGGGACCCCAAGATAGTTTTTAGTCCAATTGATTCCAAATTCTTTGGGAAACAAGAAGTATGGGACATGGATTCCCAAATTAATAAAGTGATGTTAATCAGAGTAGTATAGCATCAAACATGGTGTCTCCTCTCTAAAATCTTCTTGGAATCTCAAAGACTCAAAGTGGGCAGCTCAGTGGCAATTTCAAATAATCATACAGAAAGTAGGTTCTTCAACAACCATGTTTGAAATTGCTTGAGGACAAGCAATAAAGGGAAGGGAGGATTTGTAATGTCCCAAATTTTGCAATGGGTCACAATGTCTAAATCACATTTTCCATATTCATGAAATTTGTCAAATGGATGCTAAAATTCAAATAATTGCCAAGGAGGAAAATCACTAGTTTCCTAGGTTGGGGGTGGAAGCTTTGAGATTTGGAATAAGGGGGATAAAAATTGATGTTTATAAATTAGAAGAGGATAAATATTTAATAATGTATCTTATTAAATAAATACAATAGAAAAATTTAAATGGCTATAGACAATGGAGACACATGGAGACTATGGGGCCCACTCAAGGAAGAATTCCTATGTTAAATGGCATCCTCCTCTTGTAATTTCGAATCTATGGGAAGCCTAATGTTTTGGGATGGATTATGAGGTTAATATACTTGTTCATATACTTCATATTTATAATTTGGGATTAATTTTAACTAACATGGGAGAGGAATATCCAAATGGGAGTTTCATGGACACTTGGCTATATTCCCCTTACATTTATGACATCTATGACACCAATGATGGAGATTATATGACGGTTATGACACAAGACAGATATGAAGGATGAAATACTGACATATGAACATGTAATTCCTGAATATATCATATTATAGGTCTAATTTGGGAGTTGGAGAAGACCAAGAGGATCCTACTCAAATTTGGGAGAAGAGGGAAGGTGAAGAGAGAGGCCACATGGCATAGCATGGGAAACCACACCAATTCGAATTGGATTTGTATTATGGATGGATTTGGAACCTTAGAATACCAATAATTTTTATAAAATATAGGGATCATCCATGAGAATAATCTTTTTTATCATTTGATGAATTTGGGTTTGTGAAGAGAGAGCCAGTGGATGACTAGTTCCTTGTATTAACCAATTATGAGGGTGAAAGATTCCCATCCTAATTGGTGATTTGGAGAGGCCAATCAGGTATTTAAAGGAGATTCATAAGTTACAGGTTCAAGTTATAATAATCTCATGGACATATAAATATCATCTTGTTCTTCCAATCATCTCAATTTTTCTCACCATATTTAAGCTCTGTGGAGTGAGCTATTCATCTCTTTGAGGTAGCTTATCTTGATCCATTATTTTGTATTATGATATAAATTATATTTATTGAAAGTTAATAAATCTATAAGTTATAAAATCCAATATATATTATGTATTATTGTCCAATATTGAAGAAATAATGTCATTTCCCCAATACCTTGTTGTAAACTCTTGCAATCTTGATGGAATCGAATAAATGTGTGCAATGTAATTAAGGATTTTGACCATTGATGATTTATGAATGAATGAACTGTAATTAATGTCTACTATGGGTTTCTTCTTCAGTAACTGATAATTTGTGGCCATTGGGTCAAATTTCATATCATTTGGACCAAACTACATCTCGTTTCCCCGAGGGTCCAAAACTAGGTTTTTTTATATCTGATTGAAGGAAGTGATAACAGCCATGGGAGTTTGATTGGTTCTGGATATGAGTCTCTTATAATGTATTATACACATCCCCTACTTCAATTTGAGAATATGAGTGAGTTTCTGTACATTTGGGAATTAGAGCCCCAATTTGCTAGTAAAGGCTCCTACTTTGAACAGGACATGAAACAAGTTTGCAGAAGTAATTGCGAGGTTACAAAAAATTCTTGAACATCATATTTAAGTTATATTATCAGTAATGTACCTTCAGAGAAAATTTGGAAGCATTTGGGTCAATTTGGAGGTCTAGACATCAAAACTAGTTAAGGTCAAAATTGGGGAAAAAGTGAAAAAATTGCTCATGTAAAAAAATTTCAAAAAAGGGACATTACATAGTGGGCCCCATAGTGTCAATATGTCTCCATTTTTCTAAGAAATTTCATTCTTCACTTGCATTCATTTAATTGGCCTTATTAATTAAATATTTTATTCCTTCTATTGTCTAAGCATCATTTATTAGCTCCCTTATTAACTTCTCAATGTTTCCACCCAACCTAGGGAACTAGTAGGATTGATGGAATTTTCCCACTATGCAATTATTTTAAAATAGGGACATTAAAATTGACACTAAGAAAAGATAGTATAGATCTCATATCCTTTCGCTGCAATAATCATGCGAGAAGTTGGACTTGAGCAACTAAATATTCGAAAGAAATATATTCTTGATACATCTTACTTGTATGGATTGTATGGTACTAAATAGTGCATTCATGTATATTCTCTCCAACATAAATTTTACTATGGAGAGGTGAAGGAAGGGTAACTTGTTGGTATCTGCCTTGGTAAATTTGATTTATTACTTGATTTTGTATTTGTTGATTTTGACTTGATGAACTAGACCTTCGACCACTGAATTTACTTGATATTTGATTAGATGTTCCCTCACCTTCCAAAAGATTGAAGTCTTAGATATAAAATTGCATGGGTTTATGTTGCAATTGTGAAATTTTTCTTGATAAATTGTACCTATGATCGTGATATCCTTTTGTTAGGTGTATTTTAATGTTGTCAACCTTGGAACCATAATAAAGGTGGTGAGAGATTTCTCTTTAAATTCCTTATGTTTTTGTTGAATTTTGAAAGGCGGTTGACTTGGTTATGAGGGAGGCCTTGTTCATGTATATTTTGAGGGAGAGAATCCTTGGTATATGAATACCAAAAAACTTCATGACACATTTTTTTGAAGTAACAATGTGGAATTTAGTTATTATTATGAAGTATTTCATAATTTTAGGTTACAGTTCCAACCAACAAATGAATCCCCTCAATTGCATGTAACCGATTTCATTAGGAATTTACTTTGTCAAAAGGGAAGAAGAAGATATTTTTTATAATATGAAGCGTGGAAAAAATAAATGTGACACTTGTATTATTTTAAATAAATGGAAGGATTACACATATGATTCTTAATACGATATGATCAAAAGGAAGATGTTTAAGCATGTAGAATTTTGATTATCTCATGGAGGTGAATCGAGAAGGATTGACTTGGTTGAAGATGAAGTTCCAATACAAGAATTCATTAATACATTTAAGACAATATAAATCTACTAGTATGTCCAACATATCCCCATGGTGTGGAAATATTGTAACTTCAAAGGATATTCTAAATGTGTTTACTGATGTACCCCAAGGGAGATGTTATTGTTCCTTTGTCGAGATGTTATTATTGAAATTGGTCATCATAGAGTCATGAGGTAAATCCTCCATTGTAATTTGGGTCAATAGTACCCTCATGAATAAAATAAATTATTTTTTGTGATTTTGTAGGTGAATTGGACCAAACAGTTTAGTGGGGCCAACTTGGTTAGGTTAAAATTCAGTTGACAAAAAGAGTATAAATAGAAGCTCATTGTGCCTCTCATTTGAACACAAACTCACACTTGTGTATAATGCATAGGAGAGAGAGAGAGAGATGCCAGCAAGGAGGAGGAATACATATTTTGGTTTTTTTCTCTTATACAACTTATACAGAGGAAGTTTTGTTGGGTTTTCTTCCCCTTGAGGGTTTCCAAGATAAATCTATGTCTATCTTGGGATTTTGTTTCTTTGAGTGATTTTTAATATGCTAGTGTTCTGAATTTGGATTAAACACTAATGATATCTAGATAAGAATATGAAATGTTAACATGGTATCAAAGCTATCCTAAATAGAACAACTTTCACAAGGTGAAACTCTCTCTCCTTTCCCTCAAGAAGAAATTAGGGTTTCTGCAAAAGTTGGAATTTTGAAGATATTCTTGCATAGAAATTTGTGCCTCCATAGAGTGCATCTATTGAGCTCTGGATCGAAGTTTTTGGGTGGTTGAATCCAAAACCTAGTTTGGCCTTGAACCAGAAAACAACAAAAACTAGAACCATAAATTCTTCCAAAATTGAAACCTCGTAAGCAAGATTTGAAGGGTGGAGATTTGGGATATACAAAAACAAAGTGGACCAACCAACTCGCCTCAGTCAAGTACATCTCCTGGTAAGTTCAACTTTTCATTTTGCGAAATTTCAATTTTTAGTGACCTCCTAGATAGGATGGCCCCAAGAACTAAGCTTGAGGATAAGTTGGAAGGTATTGAAAACTTTCAAGCATGGAGGTATATGATTGGTCTCATACTTAGATAGAGTATCTTAAAGGTAACTACTTAAATTAATTACACTACAGATATCATGAGATGGAGTCTCTTAAAGGTAACTACTTAAATTACAGTCTGATGATCAATTAAACTAAACGAAAAAAAATAAATAGAATCATAGGCATAGCTATCAACTATATTACTGATCACAACACATATTTATAATGGATGCAAGTCCATATCAAATGGTTGCCACCACGTTTCCAACCTATAATTTATGTTTTATACAGTCATAGACTCTACATGTATAATAATATTACAATCTTTAAGAATGTGTATAAGATTATCATAATACCATTCAATGGCTACCATCACAACAGAGTTACCAAATATAACGACATGTATTTATATATACAAAAAAAACTGAAATGTAATGTTTCCCATGGTCATAAGACCATCAACGATGGAAGCTGAAGGGTTTAACATAATCAACACATAAAAGTTTACACATAGTAAAAAAAATGAAGCGTTATTGGGTTATCCCACAGCCGAGGTCCATCGTTCCATTCTTTTGAAACAACATATATATATATATATATATATATATATATATATATATTACAGAGTGGTTGTAAGACCATCGATTGATGGCNGCTTTGATGTTAAAATCAAAATACCAACATAAAAAACTGTATGGGAATAAGACTTGTAAAGGGCACCCAAACCCTACCAGGGTTTAATATAAAATGTTACATTACATTACAGTGCCATGGTATGGATAAAGAGATGACACAAACCCAAGAAGGGTTCTCATAAAAAACAGTTATGAAATCAAAACTGAAAAAAAAAACCCTTATCTTGTTCATCATTGTGGCTACCCTTAAAGCCCTCATGAACTCTATCCAGAATAACCTGCAACCACGATTTGGTTGGGCCAGCCTTGGGTAACAAACTTTTATAATATTTTAAAAGAAAAAAAATAATCTTAAACCAGTGTAGAGTGCCTTACCTGGGAGTTTGGAAACGTTGGCATGGGATGAGGTGACCCTGTCGTCTCCCTCTCCAGTGTCGAAAACCTGCAAATTTCCCATTCGCAGTCTGTTTGTATCACATTGTATTTTTTATTTTTTAAACCCAGTAATAAACTTAAGGAGGTTTGAAACCTTACCTATTCATTTGCAAACAAGGGCTAGTGGTCGGCTCCTCCAATCACCCTTATCACTCCACAGTCTGCATTCAGTGAGAAGCATATCAATAAAAAGAAGAAGTGAAACTATCCTTTACAAACCCAATAAATTGAAGACTGAAATTATCCAATTGATGCTTACCCATTGGATCAGATTGTTCGTGTGTTGGAAGCATCGACATGCTTGTTGGAGCTCTAGTGTGGTTGGAAAACTGTCGAGGAAGACTAGCAAGAACATGTTACCTCATAAAGAACCAAAACAATGCCATTTAGGCATAACACAGAGAAGATCTTGGCCTTTGTTCGACCTCAAACAAACAATAACATGAATTGTGAGCTCAGATAGTGTAAAAGATTTTACAAAACCCTAAAAAACCTTAACAATATCACCATCAAGGTGTAAGGAAGAGATTTAATCTCATGTTACTTCATGAACCTGGCTGCATTGCCAACTCGCAGCCAGGACATGTTTAAATGTCAATCGAAGTACCAACCAAACTACCATTTATTTCATTGACAAATGATTACAAAAAACCAAATCATTGCGAATCCAAACTATGCATATTGTTTAATTTCCATATGTATGACTTATTCCTTGGAGGTGCATAACAAGTCTCATATTATAACTAACCTTATAACATGACAAATCAAACTTGCATCGAACACCAAACCATGTATTATATTTTGATATGCTAGAACCTTCATGGAGATAAAACTATGGTATATAATGACATCATAGGTTATACCAAGGTCCACACCTGCTTTCCACTATAACCATAATATATATGCATACTACAAGATCTTCGAATTGATGCTTTTACCTTAGTGATAGGTTAGGACAAGGTCTTTCAAAATATTTATAATCATAGGATAGATCTATGTGTCAAAAACATTAAAACTATATTGGATGCATATTTTGGGTTTATGCATTATAGTCCATAAATGATTGTTAAAACCATATCTTATACCATTTACACCATGAACGTCAAGGACCATGAAGAAATGTACTAAGGCCAAAACATGTAATATCATTCCAACCATAAGTATGTAAACGTAACTTTTTATTGATAACAAGAGGTCACTATATGGGGAACCATATGCTTACAAAACCTAAGCTTCTCACGCTTAGGGGAAGGTCCTTACCCCATCAACTGGAAGTAACTGGAACTGTGTGTGTGTGTGTGTGTGTGTGTGTGTGTGAGAGAGAGAGAGAGAGAGAGAGAGAGAGAGAGAGAGAGAGGGTTGGGGAATATATATGGGGGCGGGGGTTAGGTGTAGTTGGATGAGTGGGGGAGAGAGAGAGTGGAGGAGGGGGGTGTTAGTGGAAGGGGGAGACACAAGGATGTGGATGTGTGTGTGTGTGTGTGTATGAGAGAGAGAGAGAGAGGAGGGGGGGTGTTAGTGGTAGGGGGAGACATAGGGGGAAGAGAGTGAGAGATAGGGAGAGAGAGCACTGGTTTTTTCAGGGGATTCAAGGGATTGGGTGGGGTTAGAGTTAGGGGGAAGAAGAGGGTGTTAGAGGTAAGAGGAGGAGAAGGGATAGAGGTGGGTAGATACCTATGGAAGTGTGTGTGTGTGTGGGTTTTAGGTGTTAGGGAGGGGGTTGTTAGATGTCAAGGGCTGGAGAGTAAGAGAGAGTGGAGAAGGGTATAGTAATGGAGATGAGGGTGGAAGAGAGGTACGAAGAGGAGGGGAGTTATAGGTAGGGAGAGGAGGAGGGGGGATTAGTAAGAATTGGGGGGGGAAGGGGGGGTGTTAGTGGTAGGGGTTACCTGTCGATGTGTAATATGGGTGTTTGAGAGAGAGATAGAGGGTTGGGGAATAGATAGGGGGGTGGGGGATAAGTGTAGTTGGATGATTTGGGGAGTGATAGAGTGTGGAGAGAGAGAGGTGTTAGGTTTTAGGAGTGAGAGAGAGGTGCTAGGGGATGTGTGTGTATGTGTGAGAGAGGAAGAGAGAGGGGGGGGCACGACTCTAAGTGATTAGAGATAGAAAAATAGGGGGGTGTTTAAGAGTTAGTGATAGAGAGAAAGGGTTATGGGTTTATGGGTGTGGGGGAGGGGACATATGGGTGTTAGTAGTAAGGGGGGACATAGGTGTTGTTTGTGTTTATGTGTGTGTATGTGTGAGAGAAAGAGAGAGAGAGAGAGAGAATGAATGGGCAGGTGGTGTGTTAGGGAGAGAGAGAGGGGGGGGGTTAAAGGTAGGGAGAGGAGGAAGGGGGGTTAGAGGTAGGGAGAGGAGGAGGGGGGGTGAGTAAGAGTTAGGGGAAGAGGGTAGTGGGAAGGGGGCATAAAATAATAAAAGTATTGGTATAATTGACAATGTGGTCAATTCTATAGTTACATAAAAATATTTCATTGTAGTTTTGAAAAACGTGCACACATTTTTCTTTAATAAAACACACACTTGTTTTGATGTAATAAAACATGCATGTGTTTTGCAGTAATATAACATGCACTCTTTTTTCAATAATATAACAAGTGTGTGTTTTGTTTAAATTCAAAAATGTATTCCCACCAATGATAAGGCCGAGCCTCCACCCTTGTTGGCATGGAATTCTTATTCCTATGTGTTTGCTTAAGACTTTTCTTTGGATACAACATGCCTGTTAGTCCTAGATCTGTCAACTATTTTCCTTAGGCTTACCTTTCTACCTTAGACAATTTTATTCCCTTTGTTTTTCTTTTTCTCCTATGTTTGGGTTGTTTTGATTTTGTTTTAAATATATTTTTGCACTAAAGAAATAGGTTAGTTTAGACTTAAGTTCCTAGTAGATTAATAAGTGATTATTCGTATAATAAAATAAATGCAAGGTTAGGGTTGAAATATTCCATATCATATGTTCTAATGCAACCTGGTAGTGTGTTTCATCAATCATGCACATGTGCACTGCTAGATTGCCAAGTTAGGGTTATGTTCAGGTTTTCAAGCCCTATAAAATAATGATGGAACTGTTTAGTTTTTGGCACTTGTTCTAGCTAAAAAGTCGAAAGTTGGCTATGAATTGCACCTGGAAGAGAAACCGTACTACTCCATATTCAAATATCATTTCGAACATAATGCTTTGTACCCTATCAATTTGGTATGAAACGGTGATTTATCTCCAAATAGGGGTTTTCATGTTGTCTTCTGAGGTTTCTGTTTCTATTATTATGTCTACAACTTTGAATTCAATCATGGATTCAGATAAGAAACCCTGCTTCAGTGGTCATGTACTCATAATTGAACCAAAAAATATTGAATAAATGAGTAAATTTCCATTAGCTACTGCAAAGTTGAAAGAAGCAGGCTGGTACACCTTGTGTGAGAGAATTGGGGATTATAATGTGGAGGTTACGAAGTCTTTCTGTCATAATTTTAAGGATTTAGTGGTGAATGTTGGTGGGTTCAAGTTTCCAGTAACAGAGGAATCCATTGCACAAGATATTGGCATCGCTCATGAAGGTGAGAAATTGTTTAAAAGACAACCAATAGATGAAGATTATGGATGATTTCTTCTACCTGCACATAGAAACCCTGATTGGGGCTAAGGGATTCAAAGGACCTATTTACTTGAAGAATGGTGTGACATTCTACAGATCATCCAAATATATGTTACATGCGAGGTGAGGTTCACCACCATTTACCTCTATCCTATGTGTTTCCTTCAGCATATATCAGGTACCAAAAGGTTAAACTTACCTTATTACTTTCTAGAGAGTTTAAGTAAGATGGCTATTACAGTGTGGAATCAACCTAATTCTGTCAGTAACAACATTTTTCATCACGGCTTGGTTAAATTGTTAATAACCAAAGAATTAGAGAAATATGGGAGATCCTGGTCTCATTTCTTGTTTAGTTCTAGTTTCAAAATTGAATTTAAGGAATGTGAAGAAATTAAAAGAAATCAAAACCCTACCAGAAAAAAGGCCATGAAAATTCCTTCTGATTCAGAGGAAGTTAACATGTCAAAATATCCTTTTGAAGAAGAAATAGAAGATCACCCCAAAGGTAAGACTCTTGAAGAAGAAATGAATGTTCAGACACCTTCAAATATTGAGAAAGGTAGACACAAAGATGTATAAATACAGGAGTTTGACACATGTAAAAAATCTTTGGTCAAAGACAAAGAAATTGGGGTAAGTCAGGAATTAAATCCTTCTCATAGTAAATTTCTTATTCCTATAGAAAGCTCATCGAAGCCTATTAAAGTTTATTCAAGGCATAAGACTCATCTTGTAAACAAATTAAAATTAAATATGAAATTTCTGTTGAACCCAGAGATAAAAAAAAAAGAATTAGGTTACTAAAGTGCAGGAGTCATCAGCTGATGAGGAAGATGAAAGGGAAAAGTTTGTTGAATCGACACTAAATAAAGTACTAGATAAGATTGAGCAGAATTTTAAAAGGGAACTAGATCTTGTTCCCAAAAATTGTCCAAATCATTTTGATGGTGAAGAAAACCTACAGGGGAATACAACATCAATAATATTAGATATTCAAGGAAAATCTGTTGCTGAATTTGAACTTGGTGAACCTTCAAAAGAACAAGTGAATCAGGATAAAGACAATACTGCAAATGAAACTTGTGAGGATTCAAATATGTTTATGAAAGAATTTGAAAAAGATAAACAGAGTAAGCAAATTAAACAATTCAAGCTTCATAATGAGCATATAAATCAAATTAATGATAGTTTTTTGCTAACAAACAAGATGTTGAAACAAGATCTGCAAGAGATAAATAAAAATTATTCAGAGCTGGAAAAGGTGGTAGAAGAAGCAGTTAAAAGGAGGAATATAGCACAGGAATATAACATTCAGCTTATCAAAGAAAAGAAGGACATTAAGGAAAGTGTAACTCAAGTACAAAAAGAATATGATCTGTTACAAAAGAAGGATCATGTATTGGATGGGCTAGCTGTGCTGGATGAAGATTCTAGGAGACTTTGATCTGATGATTAAGTTTGTGTAGATTAGAAACATTTCATAGTCAGTTAATTAGATCTTTAAGTTTGATACTTTTCTATTTTTGGAAGTTCTATTCCAAAAAAAGTGGATCTAGAAACAATCTTTTTGGTTTTACCTTTCCTATATATTGTAAAAAAAAAAATTGAACAAAGGGGGGACACATGATGGTCGACATATGCATGGAACCTATGTACAGTTCGGCATTTATATGACTACGCAAGGACTTCTTTTCTGAAATGAATGTCTCTTCTAACTATGGGTAAAATACGCAGGGTAAAATATACACATAAAAAAATTTCATAAAAATGTACAGCCCACACATCGACGTGCCCTCTTGAAAAGGGTGTCTTTGGTTTTTTAATTTTTGAAAATAGTGAAAAAAAAGATGGGATGGACACACATGTGTATAAAATAATGCTGAAATAAGATGTGGTCACTTTCAAAAAAAATAAATAATTGTATATTGCAAAATAAATTAACAAAAAGATATGTAGACCACAGTGCATTTTGTAGATCAT
>LPNX010567696.1:97988-122278 GCA_001517045.1 Pseudotsuga menziesii
TAAATGACATCGGAATATTTTTAAAAAAATATGATTGGGAAGCCAACATAATATTATACAATTTTTTTTTAACTGCAAGTTGAAATTCATATGGCATATATGCGTTTCAAGGGATTCTATCTAGCACATGAGTAAAAAATCAGGTTCTCATTGCCAAATTTGGCCAAAAAGTGTTACCCACCTTCATGGAATCACCCCAAATATTATGCTCAATGTTTTCGTGGAAGCTCTAGGTCTGAGCATTACTAGACCTTATCATGACTTGTTCGCTTTAGATTCAAGAGCAATTAAGTGTTTAGGAATGATCAAAAATCTTGTTGTCAATCTTGCACAATTACCTTTGAAGAGTTTTATTATGGATGTCACCCTTGCTGATATTTCACCTAAGTTTGGCATGTTGCTATTGAGATCTTGGGAAAAAAGAGTGGAAGGTACTTTACATATGGATTTTTCCTATGCTACTATTCCAATCTTTGGAGGAGAGCATAGGAGGTTATATAGAGAAGTACAGTTGGCTTATTTGGTAAGTGACAACAATAATCCAACAAATCATCCAATCTATGATATGGAAGAAGACATATGATATTATATGTTGCATTTGAGTAATCAAGAAACATCTGGTGTTCTGCAACTGGAAAAGGAAGTACTAGTTCAACATAGTGCTGAAAAACAGGGTGAATTGTGGCAGATGTACTTTGATGGTTCTTCATCTAAAGGAGAAAAAGATAGAATTGTTCTCATTTCTCCTAGAGGGGAAATTATTTGTCTATGTACAAACTGGAATTGCAAACAACTAACAATACAATAGAATATGAAGCATTAGTACTGGGACTTAGAGCTACAAAGGACTTGGGAATTCAACAGCTGGTCATTTTTTGCTACTCCAAGTTAGTGATTCAGCAAGTCAAAAATGTTTATCAAGTAAAGAAACAGTTGTTAAACGTTTATATAAATGAAGTATGGGATATGATGGATAATTTATTTTCAACATTTAATATTTCTTTCATTTCTAGAGATCAAAATCATACAACAGACTCTTTGGATCTAGCAGCAACATTTTTCAAAGTCCCGCAACATCCTCAACTAAGATGCCCAATTGAAGTTAGGCACATGCCTTCAATTCCTTATAACAAAACATTGGATATTGTTTCAGGATGATCACAAAATCAAGAAATTATTGGAATTAATAGGTGAATTTTTAACCTCTCATATTGATGAAGAACAAGATGATGATGTGGATGAATTTCCATCATTTACAAAACAGTCAATTGTTAATCATAAGATTATTGAACTCAAAGGAAATTTCATTTCAAAGGGTTTAGTTCCTCTAGAAAGATTGTTTCTAAAAGATGATACTTTAGCAAAAGCAATTGTGTAATCTTTCGAGGAAAATGTTAGTAGCTACAACATTGGAACTAAAATTTAACCTAAGATCATTAAAATTTCTAAGCTGCTATCAGAAGAGAATAAAAAGTAGTATATCAGTCTGTTAAAAAAGTTTGTGGTTACATTTTCTTTGTCATATGAGGATCTCAAGACATATGATACTAGCATAATTCAACATAAGATTCCTTTAAAACCTGATACCAAACCCTTTTGGAAAAAACTCAGAAGAATCAACCCAACATTGTTACCAATTATTGAAAAGGAGGTGAAAAAGTTGTTAGATGCAAAAATTATTGTACCTATTCGGTATTCCACTTGGGTTGCAAATATGGTTCTCATTCGAAAGAAAATGGTGAGATAAGGTTTTATGTTGATTTTTGTAATCTGAAAAAATATTATTTAAAAGATAATTACCCTGTGCCTAAGATAGATCAGATCTTGTACAGGGTAGTTGGTGCTCAAAGAATATCAATGATAGATGAGTTCTCAAGTTACAACCAAATTGTTGTTCATCCATAAGATAGAGAAAAAACTTCTTTTACTACTCCCTGAGGAAATTTTATGTACGATAAAATGCCATTTGGTTTAATGAATGTGGGTGCAACTTTTCAGAGGGCTATGGACATAGCATTTTTTTTGAAAGGGATAATTTTTTGGTGATTTACATGGATGACATAACAATGTTTTCAAATTCAAGTGAAATTCATCTTAAGCATCTTAAACAAACTTTTTTGAAATGTAGAAAGTTTGGTTTGTCCCTGAACCCATAGAACTCTCATTTTTCCATGCAGGAAGGAAAACTTCTTGGTCATTGTGTCTCAGCTAATGGAATCAAAATTGACCCAGAATGCGTGAAAGCAATTCTGAAAATTACTATTCCAAGGAATAAAAAAAGATACCCAATCCTTTATTGGGAAAATTAGTTTTCTTAGATGGTTTATTCCAAATTTTGCAGAAATTGTTAAGAAAATAACTAAGATGCTGAGAAAAGATCAAGAATTAAAATGGACTCTAGAAGCAAGGTTATCTTTTGAAAGAATAAAACAAGCTCTCACAGAATCATTGGTTTTGGTAAGTCTTAATTTTTCTAAAAACTTCATTACCTTTTATTTTGCTTCTGGAGACAGTATAGCAGCATTACTCTTGCAAAAGAATTCAGAAGGTCTTGAACAACCTATTTTATTCTTCAGTAAAATTTTAAGGGACTCAAAGCTCAAGAATAACACTTTGGAGAAGAAGGCCTATGCACTTGTTAAATCCCTTAAATTTTTCATAATTTACTTATTGCATTCAAAAAAATTAGCATATGTCCCTAATGCAATAGTAAAGGAGATCTTAACAAAACATGACTCTTAAGGGAAAAGAGGTCATTGGATGGAAAAAATAATGGAATATGATGTTGATATCAAGCCAACCAAACTTGTTAAAGGCCAAGGTTTGGCTAAGTTTCTTACATATTCTAATTTCCAAGCATTAGGATTGAATGTTGTATTTAATGAATTTCCTAGAGAAGAAAATTCTCAGCATGAAAGGGAAAAGGAACATATTTTTCAGAAGTATGTTAACTCAGCTTGGTATAGTGATATAGTATATTTTCTTTTATTTCTACAATCTCCACCAGATTTAGATAAAGGAAAATTCATATCCTTAAAGTTGAAATCCACGATTTCTCATATTTTTGAACACAATCTATTTTAGAAATATCATGTAGGTATTCTTCTCAGATGTGTTGATGAGGAAGAGGCCAATTTTATTACAAATGAAATGCATGAAGGAGTTTGTGGTGGGCACCGTTATTGGAAATCCACGGGCTTTAAAATTTTGTGAGTGGGCTCTTATTGGACAAAAATATTTTCATATTTTTTTTTCTCGTGTAAGAGCTTGTGTTGAATGCCAGAAGTTTGCAAGTAAGCAAAATTTTCTTTCATTGCCTCTTAAACCTATCTCAGTTGAGGCCCCTTTTTCAGCAGTGGGGGTTAGATTTCATAGGATAAATCAATCCACATTCCAGTGGTCAACACAACTATATTCTAACATCCACTGATTTCTTTACAAAATGGGTAGAGGCAATTCCTACCAAAAGAGAAACTGATCAAGCCATAATAAATTTTTTGGAGGAAAACATCTTGAGCAGGTTTGGTTTCCCTAGAAAACTTGTCACAAAAAATGTTGCTACTTGTATCAAGATATGGTACATTTCTGTAAAAAACTTGGGATTATTTTGAAACATTCAACTCCATATTATCCACAAGGAAATGGTTTGGCAGAGTCCACAAATAAGAACATTGTGAACAGTATTAAGAAAATTTTGTCACAGAACAAGAAAGCATCGGATAGTAAGTTGAAATATGCTCTTTGGGACAATCATATCACTACAAACAAGGTTATTGGTACTTCTCCTTCCCAACTTGTATACGGAACTAAGGCCGTTTTTCCTATACTATTGGGTCTTCCTGTCATAAATTTTATGCATGATAATATTGAAGAACCAAATGAGGTACAACAGAGAATTTTTCAAATGATTGAACTACAACAGGAAAGAGAGATGCTCACTGAAAAGGATCAAGTATATAAAGATAAAATAAAACATAGGTTTGATAAGAAAATCAAAGAAGATAATTTCTTTCTTGATAATTTGGTGCTTAGGTGGGATGCATGTAGAGATGAGAAATTGAAACATGGAAAGTTTGATCATCTATGGCTAGGAGCTTTCAGAATTTTCAAAAGCTTGGGGAATAATACATTTGTTTTATAGAATTTAGAAGGGGATGAGCTAGCAGGACCAGTCAATGGGAACTTTTTGAAGCAATTTTATACCAAGTAAGAGCTGAGAGGTATTCTTCACATTGTAAATACTAGTGAGTTTTAATTTTTTTTAAATAAGACTCCATAGCCCAATGTATTAGTATAAGTTATGAGTTCTCATTAACAGGAATAAATGGCACTTGGTCTACAGTTCTTGGAAAATCACAGGGAAATGCCATCCCCAGACAGCCAATGTTAGTCCTAGGTCTGTCGACTGTTTTCCTTAGGCTTACCTTTCTACCTTTGACAATTTTATTCCCTTTGTTTTTCTTTTTCTGCTATGTTTGGGTTGTTTTGATTTCATTTTAAATATATTTTTGCATTAAACAAATATGTTAGTTTAGACTTAAGCTCCTAGTAGATTAATAAGTGATTATTCATATAATAAAATAAATGTAAAGTTAGGGTTGAAATATTGCATATCCTATGTTCAGATGCAACCTAGTAGTGTGTTTCATCATTCATGTACATGTGCGCTAATAGATTTCCAAGTTAGGGTTATGTGCAGGTTTTCAAACCCTATCAAATAATGATCCAGCTGTTTAGTCTTTGGGACTTGTTCCAACTAATAGGCCGATAGTTGGCTTTGAATTACACCTAGAAGAGAAACAATATTGCTCCATGTTCAAAGATCATTTTGAACTTAATTATTTGTACCCTATCAGTTTGGTATGAAACGATGATTGATCTCCAAATAGGGGTTTTCATGTTGTCTTCTGAGATTCACGTTTCTAGTATTCTGTCTACAACTTCAAATTCAATCATGGATTCAGATAAGAAGCCCCGCTCCAGTGGTCATGTACTTAGAATTGAACCCAAAAGTATTGAATGGATGAGTGAATTTCCATTAGCTACTGCAAAGTTGAAGGAAGCAGGTTGGTACACCTTGTGTGAGAGAATTGGGAATTGTAATGTGGAGGTTACAAATTCTTTCTATCAAAAATTTAAGGATTCAGTGGTGAATATTTGTGGGTTCGAGTTTCCAGTAACAAAGGAATCCATTGCATAAGCTATTGGAATTGCTCCCGAAGGTGAGAAATGTCTTAAAAGACAATCAATAGATGAATATTATGGACATTTTCTTCCACCTGCACACGAAAACCCTGATTGGAACCAAGGGATTCAAAGGACCTATTACTTGAAGAATGGTGCAACGTTTTGTAGATCATCCAAAGATATGTTACATGCAAGGGGAGGTTCACCTCCAGCATATGCTGTTTGTTTAGCACATATCAAGTACCAAAAGGTTAAACTTACCCTATTAGTTTATGAAGAGTTTAAGTAAGACAACTATTAGGGTGCAGGATCATCCTGATTGTTCCAGTAACATTATTTTTCATCGCGTCTTGGTTAAACTGTTAATAGCCAAAGAATTAGAGAAACATGGGAGATCTTGGTCTCATTTCTTGTTTTGTTCCGGTTTCAAAATTGAATTTAAGGAATGTGAAGAAAGTAAAATAAAGAAATGACAAAGTGTCCTCAGACACATAACTTTATTAATGAAGAAGGGAAATAATTATATCACAAAGATGTGAGGGATAAGTCCCGAAAGATTACCTCACATGGAAAACTTGATGGATTTAAATATCCAAAGAGTAACAACTAATTTACCGTTACATAAACTAACTAAGGGACACCTCACATAATCACGTGAGTGTGTAGATTCCCTTTTACATTATTAAACTAAACTTCTAATTATTACATTTTGGGTCATAATTCCTAACAATCCCCCCTTTGATCCAAAAATTCTTTTGAACAAATACCAAGTTCATTTCTAAACTTATCAAATTTGACCCCTCCAAGAGATTTCGTAAAAGTATCCGCAGTTTGATCTTCTGATGGACAATACTTTGGCTTGATGATTTGTTTGACAATGAGAGTCCGAATGTAATGACACTTAGTATCCACATGGTTAGTCTCTGAATGAAAAACAGGATTTTTGGCTACCTTGATTGCTAATTGATTATAAATAAATAATGAAGTTGCTTCTTTCTAATCAACTTTGAGGTCCTACAAAATACTTCTTAACCAAACTATCTCACAAGTGGCTTCCCAAACTGAAATATATTTTGCTTCTGCTATAGAATTTGCAATTGTATCTTGTTTTTACAACTCCATGCCATTGCAGCTGATCCCATATTCATTAAGTAACCTGAAGTAGATGCCCTGTCATCAACATCTCTAGCAAAATCTGCATCTGAATAGCCGACAAGCTTGAAATTTTTGTTTCTTTTAAACTCAAGTCCAAAATCCTTTGTTCCTTGAAGATACCTTAACACCCTTTTTACTGCATTCCAATGAATTTCTCTAGGTTTCTACATATATCTAGAAAGTATGCTGACTGCATAAGATAGATCAGGACGAGTATTCATCAAGTAAATGAAACATCCAATTAACTGTCGATATCCAGTACAATTTACAAGTTCCCCCCCTTCAAACATAGAAATTTTTAACATTTACTCCATGGGAGTAATCGTTGGTTTACATTCCCCCATTCCAAACTTCTTCAATAATCCAGAAATGTACTTAGCTTGAGAAATAAATATGCTTCCTTCCCACTGCTTTACTTCAACTCCAAGATAGTAATGAAGTAATCCCAAGTCTGTCATTTCAAAACCTGTTTGAAGTTCTTGCTTAACCTGAAATATATGATCATTATTGTTACCTGTTATGAGAAAATCATCAACATACATAACCAAGATGACTAATTTTTTTTCCTGGATTCGAACATACAAAGTATCATTTGACTCACTATGAAGAAAACCAACTTTCTGTAGGTAGGAATCCATTTTTGCATACCAAGCTCTAGGAGCTTGTTTCAATCCATACAATGCCTTAACCAGTTTACAAACTTGATTTTCTTTCCCTGAAACCTCAAAAATAGGAGGTTGAGTCATATAAACATCCTCTTGCAAATCACCATTTAGAAAGGCACTTTTTACATCCATTTGATGCACTTTCCATCCATTTTGTGTAGCTAAAGCTAGCACAATCCTGATAGTATTCCATTTCGTCGTTGGAGCAAATTTTTACTCATAATCAATCCCTTCTTTCTGAGCAAAACCCTTTGCCACCAATCTTGCCTTATATTTATCAATATCTCCATTTTCTTTGTACTTAATTCTATAAACACAGTTACAACCAATGGGTTTAACATCATGTGGACAATCAACAATTTTACAAGTCTGATTCTTCATTACTGCATCATACTCACTTTGCATGGCCATTTTCCATTCATCATACTCAACTGCTTCATTAAAAGTAGCTGGTTCAACAACTAAAAGAGCGAAATTGTCTGAACCCATATTAGAACTCCTTGTACCTGTTTTGCCTTTTTCATCAGACTTAACATCCTGAAGTAACTTAGTTTCCCATTTTGGTTTCTTCTTTTCAATGTTAACTTGATTTGAATCATCCAAGTTAACTTGTGAATAGTTCAAAGTATATTCAACCTATTCATCATCCTGTACTTCTGAAGTGAGATCAAACCATTGTTCATTCCTTGTCTTGTTTAAGTGTTGCATCCTTAATTGTTCCTTAGTTGCTTCTTCCTCTAAGTGACTAAGTTTTTTTTCAACCTCTTCTACACTTAAACTTTCTATTTCATCAAAAATCACATCCCTGCTGACAATAAACTTTCCATCTGACAAAAGCCTATACCCCTTTTTCTCATCGGAATAACCAATCAACATGCACTTAACACTTCTAGACTCTAACTTCTTTCGCTTTTCTTCTGGGACAAGTGCATAACAAACTGAACCAAAAACTCTCAAATGTTTGACCATAGGTTTGAATCCATACCAAGCCTCAAAAGGAGTTATTCCATCAAGTGATGATGAAGGAGATCGATTCCTCAAATAAACTGCTATATGAACTACTTCAGCCCAATAACATGAACTCAACCCTTTGTAAAATAACATTGCTCTGGCCATGCCAAATAAAGTCTGATTCATCCTTTCTGATACTCTAGTTTGCTGTGGAGTATAAAAATTGGTCAATTGTCTTTTAATCCCTTTTTCTTGACAATAAGTCAAAAAATGATTTTATGTAAACTCACCACCGTTATCAGTTCTCAAAGTATCAATCTTTTCCTTTGTCGTTGTTTCAACCAAAATTTGAAATGACTGAAACTTTTCAAACACTTCTGATTTTTCGTTCAAAAAATACACCCAAACCATCCTGCTAAAATCATCAATAAGCAACAAAAAATATTTACAACCACCAAGTGAAGTTTCCAAAGGACCACAAACATCACTATGAACAAGCTGTAATCTCCTTGTTGCTCTCCAAGTGCTTTTTGAAAAATCTATCCTTCTCTGTTTGCCATAAATGCAAGCTTCACACTTTGCATTTTCCTTCCGAAAAGTAGGCAACCCCTTTACCATTCCTTGTTTTTGAAGCTGTACAAGACTATCAACATTCAAGTGCCCAAAACGAATGTGCCACAATCTGATAGGTGAAACATCAGTTTCAACTAAACCTGCAAATTCTTTCAAATGTTCCTTTGATCTAGGAATGACTGTTCCCTTCATCCTAAGAAGCTTTCCATCTTCATAACCTGTCATAACTATTTTGTATGCATCCTTTTTTGAATTAACCAAAAGGATACCATCTTCCATTACAATTTGATGTCCTAATTGGCGAATGACAACTAAAGACAACAATTTTTTCTTAAATGTAGGCACATACCAAACATTAGAAATCAATCTTTCTCCAATTCCTGGAAAGTCAACCTTGATTGTTCCTTTTCCCTGTGGTAAATGAATAGAATCATCTGCAAAACTTGAATTTAAATCACAATCTTCATAACTCCAAAAAAAATCTTTCTTGTATGTCATATGCTGAGTAGCCCCTGTATCCATAATCCAAGCATCTTCAAAATCATTTTTGAAACAATAAGAAAATTGAACAAAATTCACTGATCCCAACTGATGAACTTGAAAAAAATCCATTGATTCTGATTGTCCAAGTGTTGTAAATACATATTCACAATTTTCATATCGTCTGCATGAGCATAATGTGTCGCTGATGAAGATTCTTTAGATGCTCTTTTTTTTATAATTTTTTCAAATGAAACTCTATAGTCTGAAGCATAATGTCCAACTCTATTACAACAAAAACATGTGACCTTTTAATTACCTCTTCCTCTTCCAGATACATGTTGGTTTTTTGAACCTCTTCTTCTTCCAGAAAACTGTGATAGTGTACTTTCTGATTCTTTAGAACCTCTTCCTTGATTTCTTCCTCTTCCTCTTCCACGGCCTCTTCCTCTTCCAAAACCCTGACCATGACCTCTTTTTGAATTTTGAAAAGCTTTCTGATCATTTCCCTTTTGATGATTACCTGAAGACTATTTGCTAGTACTTGCGACCAAAACATCTTCTCCTGCTTGCTTTGTTTTACCAAAAGTTTTGTCATGTGTGGCAAGTAATTCACTTAGTTGGTCAAAAGAAATTTTATCCAATTTATTTGTAATATGTAAAGTTTCCAAAAAATGCTTATATGTCTCAGGCAATCGTGCGATCAAAATGGTCACCATCACGCTGTCCTCAATTTTACCAAAACCAGCTCTTGAAATTTCTTGTTTGATATTTTTCAATCTAGAAATGTACTCCATGACATCAGCTCCTGAAGACAATTTTTGTTGAAACAACTTCAATTGAAGATCAATTTTCTTAGCTTCACTCTGAGAATCAAATAAATCTTTCAATGTCTTCCAAGCTGACCATGCATCAAAACTATTTTCAATATGCACATAAATATCATCAGAAACAGTACTGTGAATCAATGCTAAGGCCTTCTCATCTTTTAGTTCCCATTTTGCAAGCTGATCAGGATTAGTCGGTTTGGTAGGCTGAGCATTACAGACATCCTTCCACAATTCATTGTAAATAAGAGTGCTTTGAATATGACGACTCCAAACTTTATAATTTTTCGATCCTTCCAACTTGTCAGATTCATTAAAAAGACTTACAACTTTAGACATTGTAAAAAAAGAATAAACACCTTGTAACTCCAAAAGATGTGTATTATGCAAACCTTATAGCTCCAAGAATTAAAAAAAGAAAGCACCTTATGTCACCAGAATAAGAATAAACAATCACCTTATATCACCAATAGAAGATTTTATGCAAAAATATCACCACCAACATGAAAAGAAAATTACTCATCAACAAGAGTCACCATGAAAGAAATACTGCAAGAAACACCACACCCCATGCAAAAGAAAGCTATAGGGGCTTGGCCTTGACCCACTTATAGCCTCAAGAAAAGAATTTGATAGAGCTTCACTTTGCTCTAATCAAACCTTGAGTGAAAATACAGGTACTCCTTATGACACCAACAATGCTCCTTATTACTCCAATGCCCAATAAAAAATTACACCTTATCACTCCAAAAAATAACAAATCTTTATAGGTGAATTGGAGAGATACAAGATTGTTGAGTGGGACGTCACAAGATACAGTCCCATCAACTCCAAAAATAACCTTTTTTTATGTTTTATTTCTCCACCTTTTTCTTCTTAATATAAAAAATATCCAAAAATAAAAATGAATAATAAATTACCTTATCTCTCCAAAACAACTTATTTCACTTTTCAAAATATTACATAAATCTTGAATTAAATGAAAAGTGAAAAAATTATACAAGATTGTGAACTCTTCTATCTCTACGCTGGAGTTTTGCTGGTTCTTTTCAACGTTGGTTTTCTCTCTTCAATGCCTGTTGGTTTTCTCTCTTCAATGCTGGTTTTCTCTCTTCAATGCCTGCTCGTTTTCTCTCTTCAACGCTGGTTTTCTCTCTTCAATGCCTGCTAGTTTTCTCTCTTCAATGTTGGTTTTGCTGGTTCTTTTCAACGCTGGTTTTCTCTCTTCTTCTATGCTGATTCAGACATCTCTATCCCAACACTGGCTATGCTATCTCTCTCAGTGAGTGAGCACAATAAGAATGAAATTTTTTTTTTTAAATAAGAACTTATACGTGTCTTCCTTTTTTTTTAAATTCTCTTCCACAAAATTTTTAAATAACCTTGCCTTAAAATATATATATATATATATTTTACTCTCTCCAAGTAAAATGAAAAAAGAACTGAGTCTATAAAAAATATTTTATGCAGAGATTCTTTTTTAGCCCAAAAGAATAGGAAGCATTAATTGTTTCAGCACAGATTCTTTTTTTTTTAGACCAAAAGAATATGAAGCATTAACTTACGGTCAAAATTTTGCTATTCCAAAACCTTGAAAGTCACCTTCTTCAAACAACCTTTAGCACCTTCCAACCAGGTTCCAACTAGACCAAGCTTTAACCGCGTGCTCTCATACCGCTTTGACAAAGTGTCCTCGGACACATAACTTTATTAATGAAGAAGGAAAATAATTATATCACAGAGATGTGAGGGCTAAGTCCCGAAAGATTACCTCACATGGAAAACTCGATGGATTTAAATATCCAAAGAGTAACAACTAATTTACCGTTACAGAAACTAACTAAGGGACACCTCACATAATCACGTGAGTGTGTAGATGCCCTTTTACATTTATTAAACTAAACTTCTAATTATTACATTTTGGATCATAATTCCTAACAATCCCCCCTTTGATCCAAAAATTCTTTTGAACAAATACCAAGTTTTCGTAAGTTTATTCCATCATCTAGTCACTTAAAGGATGCACCCACAAAAACATATAGCTTATAATTTGTCCCAAAAATAAAGAGTGTCCGTTAAAAAATATCTGACTTTAGATAGTTAAGAACATTTTGAATAGAAAAAATATTATATATTTGAAAATGTCATTCAATTTCCTCAACGCAAGATTCATTGTGTAAGTATCTCAAAATATCCAACTAACGTGTCAAAAGAGACCCTCATTAACTTGCACACACCCATAATTATGTTTATATAATATTATATAATATAAATATCACATTACTATCACTATTTAATAACATTATAATATAAATATTTTAATATTATAATATATAAAATGTTTAATTTGAATTAAAATATAATATAGTATTTACTATATTAAAAATATTATTAAATATGTAGACTCAATGTTTTGGTGAATAAGTTTGAAAATGATGTTCGTGCAAATATAGCATAAATTTATAATAGAAAACATTTTATTTAAAATATCTCAATCTAATTTTTAGCATGAACATTTATTTGAGTACAACTTTTAGTATGCATGTATATTAAAAAAACATTATATTTAATAATTTGTGACAAAATATCTCCATCCAAACTCCTATTCTTGCATATAATGTAATATTCTATGCTTGGGTAAATAGATCAATATTCTTCCCAAAGCTATATGTTTTATGTGTTTTCAATTTGAATGTTTTAATTTAAGGTTTGAATGTTTTAATTTAAGGTTTTCTGCTTTGTTCTAATAGGTTCACTTTTCATACATTCTCATATTCATTTTATTTAAATATTATATATGTCAACGTAAATTGAAAATTGAAAATAAAACTATATATATAATACATGGGATTTTACAATAAAGTTATTAAAAAATTAATTTTTAATAAAATTCTATTTATAATATATGAAATTACACAACTTATACAAAATAGTACATCTAAAAGATATGAAAAAAAAAACTTCAACAAAAGGTATCCATACATATTTAATATATTGAAAGTTGTAGTTTTCTTTTTATTTAAATATTATATGTCAACTTAACATAGAAAGATATAATTATTGATCATACATACATGCAACTTTTTATATATCAGTATCAGTTCTAAATGACAGGACCTCCATCAACGTTTCATGATCATTTAGTCTAAGCTTCCATCTTTGGTGTTAACTTCAACGTATTTTCATCAATCATAATGGAAAATGAGTAGCAATGACATGATGCCTGTATTGCATAACAATATTATGTGGTTCATACGCTTCAAATATATTACTATTCATATTTTTTTCCACCCATTTAAATATTTTAACTTAAAAACAGAGTCTCTCTTAAAGTCTTGGCCATCGCTATCAGTTACAGTCCCCAACAATTTGCATTGATTGGAAGTACATCACAACAAACAATATTCAACACTTTCAACAATGCTAGAAGGTGCTATAACATCAAAGACATCACATGTATGACATTTTATACATGTTCAAAACTTAAAATACATGTTAAATTCGGTTATTCTCTAGTCAAAATCCAACATGCATACATACACACACCATCAATTTCATAATTCATTATTTCAAGAATAGGTAATATGCATGCATACCTTCCCATACTAATCCTGAAATTATATCATAGTCTAAAGAGAATTTGGGGCCCTCATCTCTGTCTTCATTTGAAATGTGCGCTCTTGAGTAGGGCCAACAATATCTAAATGTTATAAGATTGTTTGTTTTCATTCTTCAATGAATCCTTGTTGTATATTTACACAAGTATTTTGAAATTCATTCACTGTGCAATATCAAAAATAACATGCATGCTCTCCAATATGTAAAACCCAATTAGTGTGATTTATGCTTTTAATGGAATGAAGAGACTTTGTACCTAGTATAGTCTTACATGTATAATCATTTTCACAATCAACATATGTTATATTCCAAATTTGTCACTCATATCATCAATCTCATGACACAAATTATGTGCACACCAATCAACAACACTTTGTCCATCTTGCATCATGTCAGCATCAAATTGCATTTGATATCTTCTAAGAGATCACTTAATACAAGCTCTAGCTCCATCATGCTCTCATTTTCCATGACCACTTTAAAAATCTCCATGTATGACGAAATTTTATGTTATGGTGAATTCGACACAATCAAAACGATCATTTTGTTGACTTGAATTCTTTGTGCAACCATCTGATCAGATCCGGTGTTCTTTGAAATTGACACACCTTTCCTTTACAAAGAAATCAAGAAATATGTTGAAAAAATGTTTCTGAAAAATTGTATCAAGCTTTGAATTATCACTAATGTAAAAGTGAACCTATTTGATCACTATTTGTTGTTCTGAAGTGCTTTGTATTCTATTTAGTTGTTCTTTCGCATGCCCATATGATCCATGGACCAAAATTAAAAATTGTTCTTAATGGTGATATTGGTTTTGTATTTATTAATGAGAGAAAAAAGTGTAGTTCTCTGCAAAGTCAATGACAAATAATACTACACCAACTAAAAAAAGTGTATCCACTAGCTCAAAATTGTAATTCCTACCATCATGCCATTTGGCTATGTTGAACATATTGGTATATTTTTCACCGTCTTAAATGTATTAAATGTATTCTTAAATGTATTGATGAATGATTTGAAGATGATTTCATATTCAACCAAGTCAATCCTTCTTGATTCCCCTCCATGAGATAATGACGATGCTACATACTTTAACATTTTCCTTTTTCATCATATCATTTGAAGAATCATATGCATAATCTTTCCATTTATTTAGATTAAAAATGATTATCACATTTATTTTTGACAAACTTCGTATTATAATAAGTATCTCCTTCTTCCCTTTCATAGAGTAAATTCTTGATGAAATGAGTGACATGCATTTGAGGGGCTTCATCTGATGTTTGGAATTGTAACATGTAATTACGAAATGCATGGTAATATTATATGAATTCCATATGGCACCTACAACAACATGTGTCATGAATTATTTTGAGATGTATATACCAAGAATTCATCATCTCAAAAGATAAATGACAATGGCCTCCCTTATAACTTTCATCCGCTAATATTAAGTGCCTTTGAAGTTACACTAATGAACCTTTTATTAGATCTCATTTTACTTAGAATTATTATCATAATAGATCTTATAGTAGCTCTACGGTCCTTTGTGCAGTTTTTATTGCCAATTAAGTCATATGATGACTTGCCATTTTTAACCATGGTATACAATACCTTTGTTTTAACATCCTGATTGACACCAAGAAAATATTATATCTCATCTCGTTTTGCCTCAATAAGCATGTGATAAGTTGGACTTGAGCAACTAAATATTTGGGAGAAAAATATTCTTGATACATCCTACTTGTATGGATTGTATGGTATTGAATAGTGCAGACATCTATGGATTGTATGGTATTGAATAGTGTAGACATCTAGACATCTCATGTAGGAAGCATAACGTGTTGGTATATGCCTTGCCAGTAATTATGATTTATCAATTGATGATCTCTCTTGACCAAAACCATCACATTTTCCATCTTGCATTTGTGTATCTTGATTTTGGAATTGTTGATTTTGACTTGATAAACTAGACCTTCAACCATTGAAATCACTTGATATTTGATTAGATGTCCCATCTCATTCCAAAACATTGATGTATTGGATATAATCTTATATGTGTATCTTCAGGTTGTGATTGGAAATTTTGTCTTGATAAATTGTACCTATGATATTGATATCCTTTTGTCATGTATCCTTTAATGTTGTCAACTATGGAACCATCATAAAGGTGCTGGGATGTTTCTCTTTGAAAGTAGTATGTCTTTTTTTGAATTTTGAAAGGGAATTGACTTAGTTATGAGGGAGGCCTTGTTCATGTATCTTTTGAGGAAATCAATCCTTGGTATATATATCCTAACAAGTTTCATGACACATTTTGTTGCAGGTACAATGTGGAATTTAGTTATTATTATGAAGTATCTCATAATTGTAAGTTACAGTTCCAACCAATAAATGAATCCCCTGAAATCCATGTAACTGATTTCATCAAGAATTTACTTTGTGAAATGGAAGAAAAATATTTTTTATAATATGAAGTGTGTCAAAAATAAATGTGACACTTGTATTATTTTAAATAAATGAAAATATTACACGTGATTCTTCAAACGATATGATCAAAATAACTTATGTCCAAGTATGTAGCATTTTCATTATCTCATGGAAGTGAATAGAGCAGGATTGACTTGGTTGAAGATAAAGTTCCAATCAAATAATTCATCAATACATTTAAGACAATACAAATATACCAGTATGTCCAACATAGTCACATGGCAAGATGGAAGGACTTATAATTTTGAGATAGTTGAGACATTTTACTAGTTGGTGTAGTATTATCTATAATTGACTTTGTAGAGAACTACATTTTTTCTTTTGAAAAAGAAATACAAAGTCAATATTATCATTCAAACCAAGTTTCAATTTTGGTCCATGTAACCTACAATCATGGAGAATAAACAATGGATAGTGATCAAAGAGGTTCACTTTTACATTAATGATGATTCGGAGCATGATACACTTCTTGTGCAACATTCTTTCAATATATTTCTTGATTCCATTATAAAGGATAGACGTGTTGATTTCAAAAAACATTGGGTTTGGTCAAATGGTTGCACAAGGGAATTCAAGTCAACATGATTTTTTTTTGTTGCGTCGACTTCATCGTAAGAAAAAAAAGTTGTAGACATGGATGTTTTTCAAAGTGGTCAAGGAAAAGGAGAGCATGATATAGCTTGATCTTGTATTAAGCAATCATTATAAGATATCAAATATAATTTGATGTTGTCATGATGCAACTTGAAAAAGGTGTTGTTGATTTGTGTACACATAATTTGTGTCATGAAAATAATGATAGGAGCAAGAAGTTTGGAATATAACATATGTTGTTTGTGAACATGCTTATACATGTAAAACCATATTAGATACAAAGTATCAGCATTCCATTAAAAGCACATATCACACTAATTGGGTTTTACATATTGGAGAGCATGCTTGTTAATGTGCATATTGCACAATGAATAAATTCCAAGAGACTTGTGTAAATATACAGCAAGGATTTGTTGAAGATTAGAAATGAATAATATTAAAACTTTTAGATTGTGTTGGTCCTACTCAAGTGCACAATCAAAATGAACACAAAGATGAAGATCCCCAATTCTCTTCATACCATGATATAATTCTACGATTATTACATGAAGGTAAGCAAGCATATGCCTATTTTTCTATATTGAATTTTGAAAGAGATGGTATCTTTATATTTTGTATTTTAAACAAACAATAATTGAATTTAACATATATTTTAAGTTTTGAATATGTAAAAAATGTCATAGCAGTGATGTATGTGTTGTTATAACACCTCTTAACCATGTTATTTTTTAGGGAAAATTTTTGCTAATTGGCTATTTTTGGGGTTTTGTTTTTAAATAATTTACTATTTGGTCATTTTTAGTGTTTAATATGACTTATATTTACATAAAATACGTTTTTTTATCATAATATTCATCAAAATTTCCACATTTTGGTGTTAATTTTATGTTTCATATTTAATATTCACCAACATATCTATAAATATGTTTTTTTCAATCCAAAACAATTGCCTAGAACACTATACTTAAGTATAATATTAGAATCCTTAAAAAATACCCTGCTCCTAACAATGTTGAAAGTGTTGACTATTATTTGTTGAGATATACTTCCATGAAAATTATACAAATTGTTAAACAACATATTTAATAATGATGGCCAAGACTTTGATATAAGCTTCTTCTTAAGGGAAAATATTAAATAGGTGGAAAAATATTGGAATAAATATATATTTGAAAATTATGAACCGCATAATATAGTTATGCAATATAGTCATCATGTCATTACTACTCATTTGCCATTGTCAATAATGAAAAGACGCAAAAATCAACGTTAAAAATGAGAGCTTGGACTAATCATAAAAACTTATTACAGAGGTCCTTTCATCAATGTATGATCAATATTGTTATCTTCCTATGTCACTTGTTAACATATGATATTTAAATAAATAAAAAATTACAACTTTATTCAGGTTTTATAGAGGGGATCAAAGCACGACTAATAAGTTTTTGGTTTTGTACTTAATTATTGTGGCTCTCACTTCAACAATATTTTATTAGTGAGAAAAGGATCCTTCCTTTGCGAGTAGCTAATCTATTAGGTGAGGAACTAAGTAGTAACCAAAGAAAGCAATGATTGGTTGACAATGATTACCCTCCTGGCTCTGATACTTAGAATGACTTGGGTTATCGATAAGTATCACCTCACTTATTGATGATCAAAGACGCTAGTCGCACCTACCAATGCCCAGAGGGGAAGGCCCAGCAACAACAGCTTCATCTTCCGAGATAAGAGTTCCAACTGACCCAGATTCCAAGAGAGGATTTGATTGATTAAATAGACTTTATTTATTCACTTTATTTGAAACATCAAGAGGTTAGCTGGTCCACTAAACGAGCAACAGAACACATAGTATGGATACTTTTTAATAAAGTTGTTTTTACAAAATTTTTGGATCTAATATTTTGTATAACTTATATAATTTTATATATTCTAAATTTAATTTTATTAAAAAAATGTCTTTTAGTAATTATATTGTGAAATATTTATGTACTTTACATATTGTTTTATTAACATTTTAATTTTTATTGCTAATTCTTTTTAAGATAAATGTGTGAGGCTCTAACAATATGAAGTTATATTATGAGTTTATTTAATATTTTTAAATTTTAAATTTAAATTGATATATGTAATATTTAAGTAAAATAAAAATTAGAACTTTCAATATAATAAAATATGTTTATGATCATTTTTAATGGAAATGTTTTTACATATTTCTTAATTTGTAAAATTTATATAAATTATAAAATTTTAGATATTTTAATATAATTTTGTTTTTTTAATATGAAATTACATATATATTCTAAATGATGATAATAATGATGGTTAATATTCTCTGAAACCAAACTTTGGTTTATGGGACCTAAAGAAACAAATTATTTAGTTTGTTTTAAAATTGTATTCCTATGTTCAAAGGGCTTGGAGAGAAGCGTCTCGAGCTCACTATATTTTTGACATGTTAAAAGGCTAGGAAGGTTGGTATTGCAACAAAGATTATAAAATTGAGATCTAATGTGGGTGTACGCAGGGCACTCTAAGAGGAAGTGATTTTCATCCTCAATGTTCATATTCTCACAGAGATGGCAGATCCTTTCCACCCATGGTGTTTTAGTAACTTCCCAACAACCCGTTTCACTATGGCACTCATGAGAGTTTGCTCTTATCTTGGCTATATTATTTTTTTCTTTGAACTAGTTAAAATTAGAGATACTTTTGATCTTCTAGAGTAGGGTTGATGACCTCCTTAGAGTATCTTCATTTTCTTTTAGCCTCTAAATATTTCTCACACCACATTTTCTTTTTAAACTTAGAAGTAACAATATTTTTAATGTTATTAATATTTTGCAATGCAACATTTTCGTCGATCTCCCAATGGCCTAACCAAGCCTTGGTATCTTTATACCAACCTCGCTTGAGCCTTTGGTGGTTTTGGATGGAATTTAAAGCTAGGTTAGGAAGTCTATGGTCTCCCATGTTATTGATTTTGTGCTTGTACAATAGGGTCCTAGACATAACTAGGCTCTCGATAGGGGAAAGACCCACTTCTATAAGGAGAATGGGGTAGGGTGTATTGCTTTTAATTTTTAGGTTATACGTAATAAAATGCTTTTGGATTTGCTCAATCTTTCTCCAGGATTCTCAATCTTTATGATGGTGATGGTGAGGATGATGGTGATGGTGATGGTGATGATCAACATCCACTAAGAATAAATTTGGTCTATTGGACCTTAAGAAAGAGAGAAATTATTTGATTTGTTTTAAAATATTATTCCTATGTTCAAAAATGTTAAAGTAGAGCATCCCTAGATGTAGAGAGGTCACTGTTGGAGCAAAGATTATGGACTTGAGATGTAATGTGGGTGTAGGTAAAACATTCCCATGAGAAAATGATTTTCATATTAAATAGTAATAAACACACAAATATGGAAAATCTTTACGGCCCACAGTGTTTTAAGGGTTGTCTTGTGCTAAGTTTCAGTATGAAGCTCATGATAATTCATTTTAATCTTGGCAATATTTTTTTTTCTTTGACCTCATTAAGAAATATAATTTTCATCTTCAAAATTAAGTTAATGATCTCTTCATAATATATTAATTTCCTTTTAACCTGTAAATCTTCTTTGCACCAGGATTTTGTCTTTAAACATAAAAATAATAATATTTTTAATGTTATCAAATAAAGTATAATATTATACTATATAAAATATTTAATTTAAATTATAATATAACATTATAATATTTAATGCATAAAAGTTAGTATTAAATATGTAAAATCATGGGTTATATTGAATAAGCTCGAAAGGTAAGTTCAGGTTGCAAATATAGATTAGTATAAATATAAATAGAAAACATTTTATTTAAAAATTTGTCCAATATATCTCAACCTAACCTTTAGCATCATAAAATATCTCTACCTAGATTTTACCCACTTTTTAGAATGAACATATATTAAGAGACATTCTAAAATATCTTCACCCAAATTCCCATGTTTACATGTAATTTAATATTTTATGCTTCTGCAAATAGATTAATATTCTTTCTAAATCTAATGTTCTATGTGTTTTCAATTTGAATATTATTTTTCTTTTCCTTTAAAGTAATAAAAATAAATATATTAAAAGTGGGAAAAAATTCAAATGTTTTGTGTGTTTTTGATTTAAATGTTATTTTTCTTTTTAAGTAAAAAAATGAACGTATTAAAAGTTGAAAAAAATCAGAAAATCAGTATACCATCTGGAAAAAAATTATAAACTGAAAGCCTATGGACAATGCAATAAACCTGAATCTGATGATAACTCCAATGGGACATCAGCCAAAGTTGTAATTTTTTTAAATGCGACACAAATACACAAAATCAACATGAACGATTCTAAACAAGAAAATAAGTAGACAGCCAAGTATGAATTAGATATTGATAGTAAGATATATTTTGTCTTATTTTCTATCGAATAAATTATCAGAAGTATAAATGTCTCCACTAAAATGATAGAGAATTGGATGAACGATTCAGAAGCTCGATTCGCTATTGCTCGAATTCGTTCTCGAGTAAGGAAGGGATACATAGGACAAAAGCAGAGCATTGAAGGTAGCGTAGTCAATGGATTGAGAGGGAAGAGGCGAGATTCTGAATGAGATCAAGTTTAGATACCCGACACACTATTCTAAGTGGAATAAATGTACTTTATCTAGAGAAAAACATAGCTAAGATGGGAATAGGATCTCTGCTATAAGACTCAATTTCTTACATCAAATAAATCTGCGTGAAGGCACTCTTTTGATGCTGCATTAAAGAAGCTTCCGTTCTCTACCTGCGTTGGTGACTTTGGTTTGGTCCCGTTTTGCCTGCACGTTCTCCTACGATGTTTCTCTGCTTGGTGACTACTACTGCGTTGGTTGCTGATGCCTACATGTGGCTGCTATGAGTTGGTAGAAAGAGAGATTGTATAGTTGGAACTTGGAAGAGTCATGCCTTTTCTCAAGCTACATGAAGCTTGAAGAAGTTGTGAAAACGCAGTGCGTGGAGGTAACAATATTGCTACTCTAATTGTTTGTGACCGTTGGGCTACACAAAACCTATTTTTTTTACCTAAATCTGTGTATTAGAGATTAAGTGGGAATTTGACAAATATTTTCATGTATTTGAAGAGTGTATGATACGACATGTTGTATGAGTTATGCATATGGAGAAATAATGTATGCTGCGAGACTGATGTATTGAAGTAGTGATATTGAAGAATATAAGTCTTTGTAAAGAATTTTCTTTTCTTCAAATTGAAGCTGCATTTTGGAATATGAAGTTGTGACCATACCCGTCGTATAATACCCGTCGTATAAAAAGAGTGCTGCGATTTCTTTGCTGTGTATTTGATGAGCTTGTGACTGATAGTTGATACGTTGGAGAAGAAGTGCATGTTGCGCTTCTCTTTTCTGAAGCGATTCTCTTCCTTGTGAACTGCTGCAAAGTGAAATTGTGACTACATTGCCAGAGAAGATTGTTGGTGTACGTCTGTATTTTGAAGAGTGTTGCAGCATTGACAAGAAGGCTGCGTTCTAATCTCTTGAAGAAAGCCTGCTTTTCTTTGACCTGCAACCTGCTCCTTTGCGTTGGTGAGAGATTGTTTTCTACTAGTTTGAAAGCCATTGAAAGCATATTTAAAGTTGGTATTGTAGGCTTGAGAGGATTAAGTTTGTATTTCAAAGTTTGTATGACAATAGCAGAGACATTGACATTGTTGTAAAGCTTGAGGAAGGTGGCAGAGACTTAGACCTGCACCTTTCCTCTTTCTTCTTTTTCTCCTATTGTTTTAGTTGCAAGATTCAATCACAGAAGATGCAATCTATAACATCTGTAGTTGGTGCCACTCTCACTAGCAAAGACACTTATCCAGAATGGTGGAGGAAGATCAAATCTGCCTTCATCTACAATGACCTTTGGGACGGTATTTGCGAAGGCACCACAATAGAGACAGAAGCTGGAGGGCCCATAACCAGAGACCCAGGACCTCCAGAATCCGAGAAAGAGAAGGCCATTTGGAAAACAAAAGACAAGAAAGCTTTGGCGGTAATCACTGCCACAGTCAATGAAGAGGCGAGCCAGCACATATTGCCTGCAAAGTCATGTTTTGAAGCACTAAAAAAGTTAAAAGATCTGTATGATTCACACTCTAAAATGGAAGTTATTCAACTAATGCTAAAACTATTCAGTTTAGAATTAAAATACAATGATCCCATGTTAGTTGCCTCTGAAATCAAAGCTATCATGCACAAGATTCAAGCCACTGGTATGAAACCAGATCTTCCCCTTGCAGCATTTGTAAAATCTTTGTATCATTCTCACTCCAACTATCTTGAGTCGTTGCAAGCAAGTGACAAGTTCAAATCACTGACATTTGACACCCTGGTAGAGAAGATAGCTAACAGAGAGAAAGCTTTTGGTAAGAAGACAACCGAGCATTCTGGAGAATCACTTTGCTTTGCTCAAAAAGAAAAGAACCACACCAAAGACCAATTCAAAGATCATCCCAAAGGAGAAAGAAGCATGAGAGGGAGTGGAAGAAGAAACTTCAGAGGTAGAGGAGGCAGAAACAACTCCAGCAAAAGATCATATTTGAAGTGCAAGCGTTGTGGAAAGATTGGACACACAGTAGATCAGTGTTGGGCTTCGTGGGACTCCATCAAAGACAGACATAACCAGAAGAAAGGTGAAAATAAGAACCAAGATGCTAGTAAATCTTCAGATTCTGCTCATTGTATTGTTGCACATTGTAATCTTGGTATTAATGAAATGACTTCACTTTCATCTTACATAGATTGTTGGCTACTTGATACTGCTACAACATCACACATGACTTTTAAAAAAGACTGTTTTGAAGAACTTAATGAAACAATAAATGACATAGTTTACTTTGCAGATAAGTCAAGTCTTAAACCAAAGGGAATGGGTACCATTCGACTGAAGATGCCTAGATTCCCTGATTTCTTGTTGAAGAATGTTCTTTATCTTCCAGAGTTGCAGAGAAGCCTGCTGTCCTTGGTGCAGATTCGACAGCAAGGCCATTCTATCCACATGTTTGATGGAATCGTAGAAATAAGAAATTCCTCTGACAACCAAGTCATCATGACTGGATACAAATATGGGAAGTTGCTGAAGCTAAAGGGTTCATCTGCAAGGGTTCAGAACTATTCCTACCTCTCTCAGCATAGAGAAGGTAATTTGTCATCAAGTTTATTGTGGCATGCAAGATTTGGTCATCTGAATTATAACAGTCTTCGTTTGTTGAGAAAGAATGGTGTATTTGGTTTGCCCACCATTCCCAAAGAGAATCTAGCAAATGTGATGCATGTATATTAGGGAAACACAGTAAGATGCCATTCCATGAATCTAATTTCAGAGCAAGTAGGAAATTAAAATACACCACAAGATACACAATAGATCTTCCAACTTTCTTTATAAACAGTGTTGCATCATCAAGATCAACATGTTCGAAATTTAACTTCAAAAGATGCTCAGTTAATTTTTCATACCATGGGCGAGGCGCTTGTTTTAGGCCATACAAGGATTTGACAAGCTTGCATACCTTTTGTTCTTTTCCTTTCACAACAAATCCTTCTGGCTGAGACATGAAGACATTCTCTTTCAAGTCTCCATTCCAGAAAGCAGTCTTCACATCCATCTGATGAACTTTCCACCCATTCTGAGCAGCTAAAGAGAGTAAGGTACGGATGGTAGCCCATTTTGCTGTAGGAGAAA